>WNHD01003933.1:0-12479 GCA_011057455.1 Ganaspis sp. Gsp50
AGCTCGGACTCAACACTTTTATTTTTAATTTGCTTTATGAATTTATATTATTGACGAATTGTTTATTTTTGTAATATTGAGTTAATATAAATTTATTGTATATCTTTGAAAAGAGACTCCTACGTTGTATTTAGTAATGAATTTTGTATACAACGTTTATTAAATGTTCTTTGAGAAAAAACAGAGATCCGCACTTCTCAAAGAATTATAACTAAAAACTAGTTGGCTTAAATTCATTATCACGAGGTCAGTCGGCAAGAAGAATGTTCAAGAATCACCGATCTACGACAACTTTGAGGTCCTGTGGATATGGGAAATCATGATCCAGGGTTTACGGATCGAAACCGAATAATGGCTCTATCTGTTGAGGTTGGATGATACTAGCTGGCAAGCCCCGGGATGCGCACGCCGTCACCAATGTTGCGCGAACCCGAAAACGCCAGTGCGAGTTTGGCCAACGTCCGCTGTCAACCCGAGAACCGACGAAACGGAAAAAGCAACCGTAAAAACTTAAGACGATGGAATATTCGAAGATCCTAAACGACTTGAGA
Organism: Ganaspis sp. Gsp50; assembly: GCA_011057455.1. Lineage (NCBI taxonomy): Eukaryota > Metazoa > Arthropoda > Insecta > Hymenoptera > Figitidae > Ganaspis > Ganaspis sp. Gsp50. The sequence continues at coordinate 552 of WNHD01003933.1, forward strand.
GGTTAGTGGTCGACCTGTTTCTCAATCTTCACCGTAGGGACGTTTTTGGTACACACCGTACCGAAAAACCACAAAGTCTCGTGGACGGCGTGGGTGCCGCCATTTGCTGATGCTGGCCGGCTGACCGCTTTTCCACGACTATTGTAACACATCGCCGAGAAGTGCAGGATTCTCCACCGTGACATAAAATAGAGAATAAAGTCTATTATTATTTTCTCAAACAAGCAAAATAGTGTCTAGTGTTTTCATAGTGATTAGTTTTGGTGTGGTGCCTGTCCCCCTCTTTTCCTCTCTCACAGCGGAATCGACGACCCATTTTTCAAGTCTCACGCTCGGCGTGGAGCTAGCCGTGTGAGAGTCAGTGCCGTTTGTTGCTGTCAGAGTCCGGGTAGATTGTCAAATCTACCTGGCGCCCGGAGGAAGGACCTCCGATAAATAAGTAAACGGGCTTCGGTGGATTTTCGTGAACTCACCAGTGTGGAGTTCACAAAACCGGTGTCGGCGCTGTCAACGTCGTTTGAGCAACCATTTTTGTAGCGTTCTTCTTTCTCTCTCTAATTTAGAGAAAGACAGTAAGAGTTGAGAAATTACGTTACAGTGTCTAAAGTCTTCATTTTGCTTCCTGTGCAAGGAGCATTGAGTAGCAGACCCGAAGACATGTTATGTTTTCGAGTCAGATATAAGTTTAGGCAGATATAAGTTATACTCTCAACATCGTTGATATTTTTATTTCTTTTGATCTTTCAAACAAACCATTTAATTAGTCCATTTTAGGACTTCACGTAGTAGTTCTGGTACATGGGCTATTTGTACCGGCACTGCCGATTGAAACATTTTGTGTGAGAAATGTCGGACTCTAGTGCTAGTAATTCTGCTGTCGCCTCTTTTCTCAGTGACCACGAACTCACTGTACAAAATCTAAAGCTTACTGAATAAGCTCATCTTCTAAAAGACAAACTAAAATCTGTTATTCCATTTCCAAATGCTAGAGAGTTTGAGCTCGTTTCTGACAACCAAAACCTCCGTCACCAAATGGGCCATCTGGAGGCTATTCTGCATAGTCAGGATTGTCAACTGAAAGAACTTCGTCTGACAGTAGAGCACCTAAACGCAAAAATCCAAGCAAATGCTCTCCTTGACGCAGATAAAACGGATTCTCTCTAGTGAATCAGTTTTGTCTTCCCTCTCAAAGAGGAAAATGAAAAGATTCCCATTAAGACCTTATAACTATTCATACATCAAATGGTTTCAAACAACTAGAATCAATGCAAGTTGATAATACGCTCGCACCAAATAAGAATGGAAAACAACAAACCGTCTCTAAGGAACCTGAATCTACTGAAAATCCCCCAAAAAGGGAAAAAATTCTTCCTATTCTACACAATACGGGCAAATGGGTAAGCAAAAAATGAATTTCATTAAAGCCAAAACTACAGCTAGAGGAATTCGCATCGAACTGCCATCATCGGACGACTTTCGTAAATTGGTCAAATTGTTATAACACGAAAAACTTGAGTTTCACACCTGCAAATTCCTTCAGAAAAACTGCTCAAGGAAAATGAAAAGCCAGACAACGAGCTCAGAGAACACATCACCTTGAAGATATCTGACATGCAAACCAATTCAATAGCAGTCTTCGTTCGGAACTCAACTCTCTTCATAATAATCGTTGGAAAGGCAAAATTAAATCACTCAACAGCAATTGCAACGGTCTCTGGAAAATGATCAAATCACTCAAGAATAATTATGTGAGCATACCTCCTTTAGAATAGAAAAAAAGTTGTGTTTTCAGCAGAAAGTATTCAAAACCAATGCACTACAAACGAGCCTGAAGATCTTGATGAAGCAGAATAGCTTGAAGAGTTGAACTTGAACTCCGTGCAGACTCTGGATAAAATACCCCCAGAACCTTTCGTCCAAGAGCTTGAAATTCTAATTAAACGTCTTCAAAACAAGAAAGCACCGGGAAAAGACCAAATCTCAAACACAGCTGTAAAGTGCATGCCCCAAAAAGTCAAAGTTAAACTTCTCAATGTCATAAATGCTTGTCTCAGGCTAAATTATTTTCCTCTGGTATGGAGGAAAGCTCACATGATAACAATTCCTTAATCAGGTAAAGACCACAAAAAATCGAAAATTATCGTCTCATCAGTCTTCTATCTACATTTGCCAAAATCCTTGCGTACAGTGATTAAAAAAAATGGTATATGATACTCGTGCGGATTGGCAATTCCCATTCGTGTAAATTTGCGTTCGAAAGCAAGTGAAAAAATAGAATAAATTGACAATTATGACAACAAATATACAGATAAAATGCGGAAAGAACCTCATGTGTACGTAGCGCGCGATTACGTGATGGTAAAAAATTTTGACTCAACTAAAGGTATCTCAGCAAAATTAAAACCTAAATTTAAAGGCCCATACGTAATTACTCGCGTATTGTGAAATAATAGATTTGTACTCGCCGACGTTCCCGGTTTTCAGCTTACTCAAAAAACATATGAAGGTGTTTGGGAACCGGCCAATATGAGACCTTGGTCTGTTGCCGATTAACAAAAAAGTGTATTTCTTTTGTTAAATTATTTATAAGCTGTGAGATGTATGAGTGTTTGTGTGACTAACAGAGTGTCGGAAGAGTGGGAACAAGTAGGAGAGGTAGGATTTAGCGATTAGATTGCGAATCGAATGAGCAGTTCCTAATGTGACTTGCTAGACTTTTATCTAATGCCCAATGTTGTAATTATATTTGATTTTAACTCTGTAAATTGATGTGACTATTTATTAAAGACTACTCTTAAATTAATTTTGTGACTCTCATTTGTCGTGCTCTAACATCTTACATGTTTAAGTGTCAAAAAGAGGTTAAACTAATATTTTTTAAATTCGAAATACGTTATTGATCTTGCTTTTTTCTTGATTTTATTGCCGAATACATTACTATTCACGAGATTGAGATGACAGCGTTTGCTGATGAGAGAAATTGTGACTGAAACCCCAATATTACTCACAGAGAGGAAGAAGCGCACAGGATATTAAGACTGTTTTAACGAAGTATTAATAATATAATTCTTCAGCAAAAAAATCAATTTTTGTTTTATCTTTAGCTGTTTATAATAAAAGCATTATTATATTACGGAGGCTACTCGATTAAAGGGAGGTAGCTGATGCAACACCTTTTTAATCATTTGTGACCTGGACAGTTAAAAGGGACCTTATGTTCGAGAAAATCTATTTTCACTTTTTTATTGACTCTTATAGAAGAAGATATGCTTTTTCCAATGAAATAAACCGCGCATTTTTAGCTACATTACTTTTTTTACAAATGTGCTTCAAAGAAGGACATCATTCTTAAAAATAAACGTGACAATTTTCAATAGAAAATAAGTTTATAAAAAATGATCAAATTTGCTAGAAACTCATTATTCAGGAGTTTTTGGGGTCGCTGATTACAAATCTGGAAGTAAATTTACAAAATTCAAAATTGCGGATCCAATGTGGCTGACAAAATTTAAAAATGATTTGGATTTGATAGAAATTTGTTGATCGATGGTTTTTGGGATCGCTGATTACGAATCTGACATCAGATTTTTAAAATTTAAAATAAAGGCTCTATTATGGCGCCCAAAATGTGAGAATAAAATGGATTCGTTTGAAACTCGTTACGAATTTTCAAAACTCGAGTTAGCGGATCTAATTTTGCAAAAAATCTGGCTCAGCAGTTTTGAAATTTAATAAGAGTATACGCTCTTTTTATCAATAGAGAAATGAATTTCAATCAAATCGAATTAATTTCTTCATTTTAGGAGCCATATTGGATCCACTAGTTTGAATTTTATAAATCTGACACCATGTAATCAGTGACCCAAGAAACCCCTAAATGACAAGTTTCAAGCAAATGCGATGAATTTTAAATATGTTTCAAGCGAATCAATTTGATTTTTAAAATTTTTGGGTGCAATGTTGAATCCGCCATTTTGAATTTTAAAAATCTGATTTCAGATTCGTAGTGAGCGACACTAACAACATCCGAGTAATGAGTTTCAAGTCATTTCGACGTTCAGGAGCATCAATATCGACTTGTTATCTTCTAAGTCGGTTTCTTTAAAACTTAATTTCGGAAGTAAGGTCCCTTTTAACTGTTCAGGTCACATTTAATTTTAATAGTATGATTCGATGAGCTAGTTCATTATCCTTCCGAAATAACAAATTCCACCTGATATAATTACTACATTTATATAACACTTTTTAAAAATTCCAAAACACAAGTTGAAATGCCTTTCAAGATTGAAATGCCTTTGATATGTAACCTTAAATGTAAATTAATAAATATCTGAATATAACTGGAGCATATTGATAAAGTTCGATTGTACAATATTTCTTGAATATTACATTGTATTCTTTCTGAAATACATATTAGAGCATATTATTATTCTTAAATATTAATATTAAATATAATTTAGGCAGTTTCATTATTAACGCCAAATTAGGTTATGTATGTTTATTTTTAAAAATCATTTAACGTTCTTATTATCTTTAATATTTATATTTAATATTTATCTTTAAAATTTAATATACGCTATGAAACATCAAACAACATCCTATAATATAATATACTGATTTCAAAAATGATTGTTTAAATATTATTTTTTGAATATGTCTTTGTTAAAATAGAAAATTATGTTTATAATTTACTTGGTTTACAATTAGTAGTAACACTGTACTATTATGCAAGGGTGAAGGTAGCTAATTCCAGAGTGATTTAAAATATTCATCATGTCAGTGACAGACAAAATGTGAAAATGAGCTCAAGAATGAAGAACTCCTGTTACTTTCGTAATGAATAAAATTATATAATTTAGTTACAATTTTTGGGAAACGAAGTCTGATTTTTGTTATTGTATGTCACTATTTTTATATTAACAAATTTGAAACTTGTTAAATTCCATTTACTTTTATATTTTGATTTTATAATTTATTCTGAATATTAAGTTTTTTATAAAACACACAAAACAGTCTTTCTAGTAAAACAAAATGATGATTTTCATTCACTTTGTAACTGAAAGTTAAAAAAGGCTGCGAATTTTTTTTCGAATTAATTATAAGTATATTGTATTCATTTACTTTGCTTCCTCATGATTATTTAGGACAAATATCTGATAATTTTAATAAAATATGATAATGAGTAAAAACCACGTGTTTTATCAAAATCTTTCTTCTTAAATTTAAAATTTTCAATATTTTGGAAAAATCCTGTTTTAACATTAAAATTTTCGAACTTAAAATAAACCCTATAAATTTTATTATGATTTCTTAAACGTTTCTCTATTTATTGTGCCCTCAAAAAATCGAGTTGTCACTTTTAGAGCTAAATAGGCAATAATTTTATCATTTTTCCATAAAAAACAAAAAATATATAAGTCATTTTATTTGTTTTTTCACAAGGAATAACATAATGGTGTTTATTATCCGTTAATTATAAAAGAAAATGGTAATAATGGTCAAAAACCGTGTTTTTTATACAAAAATAATTTCTAAAATCTAAAGTTTTTACTTATTTGAGAAATCCTTGCATCTATTTTGAGATATTTAAACTAAAATTATGTCCTATAAATTTTATCAAAATATCATAAACCGTTCGCAAGTTATCGTGTACAAAAAAAGGGACATCCACATTCACACACACACACACACATCCGGATATTTGATCAGGGACTCATATGATACACTTATATGTAAAGGAAATTTTATTTAGAGAAGTTTTTAAAAACGATAAATGTGAAGGAAAAGAAAGCTTCCTCTTGAGGAAGCAAAAAGGTGGATAAAAAATATCAGCCTCACATCGACTGAGCGAAAAACGCATCTTTATTTAAATTTTAAGAAAATAGATTGAATTTTTTAATAATGCTACTTTTCAGTTGCACTAACTTTAAAACATCAGTTTATTTCTTTTGTCTTAACTTAAAACTCTAATTGAAAAGTTGTACTTGGAAGATTACTCATACATAAACCAAAATTATTGCTTCTCAGTAATAGTCTGTCCTTATAAGAAATCGTGAAAGCGATAATTCACAAAAAGAAAGTAAATTTAATATTAAAAATGAAATTAATTACACTAAAATGATTAAACTCGAGTGTAAAATTCCGTTCCTCAAGTACGATGAAAGCATTCGGTTATATCGAATACCATTATTTCATCGATATTTCTACACTCTATAGAGCACTTTATATATTCATCAAAGGAATACACAAGTACTGAAATCTATGTATGTACTTTCTACTAAATAAAAGACAAGACGACCTATAAAGCTAGACAGTGAAATCAAACTTTAACTAAATTTCTCCTCAAATTCACTGTTCTTTACTAATTCCTACTTAATTTTTAGTTTTGCATTTCTCGACGTTTTATATTTCATTAAAACTTTTATAATTAATTAAACTATTTTCCCCATAAAATTAACATATTTTAGTCATAACTTATTGGACCATCAATTGTAATTAATCAATTTTCATGAAAAAATGAAAATTCTGCTTTGCATGTAAATTGAAACAGGATCATAATTAAGGTGTAAATTGCTATCAAGTAAGCTGTCTAACATCGTGTGGTTGCACAAGCTTTGAATCTGAATAATTGCACAAACCTAAAGCATGATGCAGTTTCCACTCAGCAATTTCGATGCAGTGAATTTCTCTCTCTAGTATTTGAATTCTGATCTTATAATCATGGTTTGAGACAATTCAGTCACAAATTTTGTACCAATCTTTTTAATTTTCTTTCAACTTAGAGATTAATTGTGAAGAACTTCGAACGTTAGAAGGAAAAAATGTTAGTTTATGTTTTATGACAGTTTCGGCTTGATTAAACCTTACTTTCTAATTATTTGCAGTCCAAAACAGTTTTCCTTGATAGTATACGCACGAAGTATTTGTAAAAAGCACCTTTTTTGTTGCAAAAAAGCAAACAAAAAATACCTTTATTCAAGTTAAAACTATAATCAAATATAGATACAAATATGAAATTGCAAAAAGTATTTAGGCTTTATTTGTAGACTATATTCCAAATTTTACGCACTCTTTCATTCTTGATTTACCATTTGAAAAAAATTACTACTTGCTATTTTCAATTACTATAATTGAAAAGCAAACAATACATAAAGTATTTTAGTTATTAGATTTGTTAGATTAAAAACTATATGTGTACGTCCGCATGAAAAGGGCCCACTTTGGTACTATTGGACTTATCTATATGAGCATATCCTTAATTAAATTTAGAACATTTTGAGAGGTCTTAGACCCCTCTAGATGAAAAATTCGCCAAGTTGAAAGGGTTCAAATTTGGAAGTGTCGAAAACCTAATTTTGAGAAAAACGAGTTTAAAGTTCAAGTTTTCTATTAGCTCCCATGTCAATTAAAAAATATAAATAAGATTTTAACGGGTTTTTAATTACGACAAAGTTATAATAAACACATGATTCGAAAGAGCATATTTTATATTTTGTTTTTTAGCAATAAAAAAAATCGAAAATTTGAATTTTTTCTAGAAAATTGCGAATATCTCCTAAAATAAAATCGACAAAGTGGGCCCTTTTCATGCGGACGTACACATATAAAGAAAACGATTATAAAATATTTATGCAAACATATTTAAATTTTTCCCACTTGTAACACTTTTACACTTAGAACAAATCTTCATTAATAATTATAACCAATTCAATTTTCACTGTACATTTTTGAACACTAGATTACTTTTAATTTAAAAGTTGTTATCGAAGTCAAGAGTAAAAAAGTTTTTGATAGGCGGAAATAACACACTGCAAGTTTATAATACACAAAACTAAAATCACGAACTGTTTACGAAATTAATAATGATGAAAAATGAATAAAACAAACAGGACTATTGTGGTCAATTACAAAAAATATAATCGTGAAAATTGAATACTAGGGTAATGTGGGTTATCAAATAGAAAACAATTGAAAGGAAAATATGTAATCACAAGGAAGAAGCATATTGGAAAAGTGATTATTAGTAGACGATAAAAATAATAATTAATAATAGACGATGTCCGAAACTACATGTGAATCATGAGAAAGCTAACAGTGGAAACAAAATAATCAAAACAAAAGTAATAAAAGAAAGAGTCAACAGGCAAACTAAAGGCACTAACTAAACCGCGTGTTGTGGAAATAAGGGTAAATATATATAACACTGAAAGTGGAATTAAAATGAAGTAAAATAATAAATTTAAAGTAAATTATTACAAATTTATAAAAATATCCCTAATACATGTTAAGATTAGTCAGACAAAAAACGGTCTACTAGAAATCAAATAATCAAAGTAAATGTAAATAAAGCAAGTAAAGTAGTAACTAAGTAATCAAAGAAAGAAGGTTAATAATAAAACTGTTATGAAGTAATAGAAGCTAAAACAAAAAATTTAATTCTAATATAAATAAAAATATAGTGGAAGAATTAACAAAAAAACCTGTTTTTTGCTAACAGAAAACAAGAGCAGAAGAAATGTTTCATAAAAATAGTGCAAAAAGGAAGATTGAATGAACGAAAAAGTAGATTAATGGAAATCCCTCACATTCCATGAATAGAGAATATCACTTGAGATTCAGATAATTGACAAATTGATCAAACGTTATTAAGAACCGTTATTAAACGTTAACGATTTTAAAGTGAAATGTGTCACATGACATTGTCCTTTTAAAACGTCATGTGACTTAATAGTCGCACGTGCGTTTCACTCTACACGAGGGAGCGTCGCGAAGTGAACACGTCGACGACTCGCGTTTCAATGATCCATCCTGCGGAACGGCGTTCCGACGTCGACGCCCACCACAACACGCCAAGTCACGAAAGATCCCGCGGTGAAGGACCCTCCTAATAGAATATAAAATCTTCTAATTCTATATACATTCAAACTCCTATACGTTTGACACACAAGCATGCAAATAATTTTTCCCAATACATTCAGACCTTCCATGTATGTTGTGACATTATTTTTTAATTAAACACGTCACAGAAATAGTTCCCTCAGGGTGGCACCGAAAAACTGCTTTAAAATATGACATTTCTCGTAATTAATTATTATTTTTATTTTGTGGCCAAGCTCGGACTCAACATTTTTAATTTTAATTTGATTTATACATTTATATTATTGATGAATTGTTTATTTTTATAAAATTGTGTTAATATAAATTTATTATTTATTTCTGAAAAGAATGCTACGTTGTATTTAATAATGAACTGATTTTGTGTACAACGTGTATTTAATATTCTTTGAGAAAAACGGAGATCTGCACTTATCAAAGATTTGTAATTAAAAACTATTCAGTTTAAACTTATTATGATGTGGTCAGTCGGCTAGAAGAATATTCCGCAATCACCAGTCTGCACCATTTCAAGTCGCCAATTCGAACTTGAAATCAGAAACGAGAGTTTGCGGCCCAGAACCAAGAGGTGGCTCCATCCAGTGAGGCTGAGGCGTATTAACTGGCGCGTACGCTTGCTTGAGTATGGCGCGTACGAGGCAACGCCAATGCGAGTTTGGTCACCGATCCCGTTACCACTTGAAAGACGACACAAAGTATAAAAAGTGTGGAAAACCGAGAGGGAAGAATGGACTACTCCCGAATTCTTCACCAACTAAAAGGTTAGTGGTCGGCGACTTCCCTGCCTTCACCTAGGTCTGGTTTTCAGTAACGGAAATACCGAAAAAGCGACGAGACGCCGGACAGCGTGGCTGTGAGGGCGCCGCCATTTGCAGACGCCGGCCGGGTTACCCGTCTTGGATTTATTTTCCACAGTGTTCCCGAGAAGTGCACGATTCTTTAGCTTCGAGTTTAATTAAAATAAAGTGTTAGATTGCTTTCAATCGGAATACCGCGTTTTTTGCGTTTTATTTCAAGTGTTAAAATCAGTAGTGCAGTGTCTGTCACTCCCTTTTCCCCTCTCCCTTGACGGTATCCACGCTATCGCGTTGGGTCTCATTTTGGACGGTAAGCCAGCCGAGTGTGTCGTGTGCCGTTTGTTGTCATCGGAGTCCGGGTAGATTTCCGAATCTACCTGGCACCCGGAGGAAGGACCTCCGAAAATAAAATAAACGCGCTTCGGTGGGAAACTCGCGGCCTCCAAGTGTGGAGCTCGCAAGGCCAGTGTCGGTGCAGACAACGTCGCCATTTTTGTAGCGTCCTTTCTCTCTCTAAATTTTAGAGAAAGACAAAAAAGAGAGAGAACGTTACAATGTGAAATTTGTATTATACTTAGCAACTTTCTTTAAAATTTAAAGTAATATACATATCACTTTGTTAGTTCTTTGCCGACTCTCGTTATCTATGAAGACGTATTTTAACCCTTTGCCGTACAGAAGCTATTCCCACCATGGAACCAATAGAACAGACGGTTTAACAGTTGATAAACGTTGATGCATTCAGTACCGTAATTAAACGATAATGCAATATTTGACAATGTTATGACAAGACTGGGGAAATCAGAATGTCATTTTGGAAGGTTATTTTTTATTTGTCATCTAGATGTTATTATAGTCTTTATTAAATTGTTCATACTTGTTTGTAATTGCATTTTAATATTACATTTTATATGAAAATATTAATTTTTACTTTGAAATTAAACGCCTTCATTTTTGGTTAGAATTTCTTCTATTGTACGCCTCCGCAAATTTTGAACTTTATATTCTCACACAAACACATTGAAGTATCTGATTGGTTGTTCCATCACAAAGGAAGCTTGGGGATACTTCGACACACAAGACTGACAAAGGGTTAAAATACACACTAATTTCAATTACAAATTGTTACATTTTACTTTTTTGATTCTGAACCTAGATCTATACCACGATTTTAAAAGACTTTATGTGTGAATTGAAAACATTGAATTGAATTCTGAAAAAGAAATTTATTTAACGAAAAAAAATCCTAAATTGTAAAAAAGTGATTATATAAAGTTGGTTCTGGATGCCGTCATTAAACTTACAAATATTAAGTTTCAGGTTATGGTGAAAGCTGTCAAAAATTTCAAGCTTTGTCGAATAATTCTAAAACTTCATCATAATTTTATACAGTAATAAATCGAGCAAAATCCTTTATTTACATAAAAATTTGATAGTTTTTAAAATATTTTAATTTATATTCATTAAATAATAAATCCGATGATAGATGCACTGAAAAGCTTTTAGTTTGGGAAATCGGCTCAAAGAAAAATACTTCACAGTGATTGTTTGCGAAGATTCGAATATGCTGTATAAATGGTTCTACACTGATAAAATGGGTCGGTTGAAAGTAACCGAAACACTGCTAATATAGCACCTGCAAACTTCTGTTAATTAAATTTAACCGAATAACACGTTTACATATAATCATACTTGCTTATAAGTAACCGTTTTACTCGGTTAAATTCAGCAACTAAGTTTGCAGGTGCTATATTAACCGAGTCGTTTTCTCAGTGAAGTAATCGGCAATTAATTAAAACATAAATTATGTTGTATATAAATGTTAATTTGCTTATTAAATCATTTTAAAAAACGTTTTGTTTATTTTTAATATTCAAAGTAATTTTCATATATTTTTATAATCCTTAACAAACATTTTAAGCTACTTAAAGTAATTGCCGAAAACTCACTCAAAAGTGCTGACAACTGGGTAAGATAAATTTTTTTGCCAACAACTCACTCATTGGTTTTCTCAAACTTTAAATGCAGTAAGGCCTTGCTTACCGTACGCTTTGGATACTCAAGTCGACATTTTGATAGAAAAAATGACGAACAAAATCAGGCATGACATTATTTGGCAGAATTCGGTGTTAGGAGCTCTGCCGTACAAAGTAAAAAGAACATAAGTGACATTTTTGTCGAAATTGAGTTTTTTATACCATTGGATTCGTTGAAACAGGCTGCATCTAACTGTGTA
>WNHD01003934.1:0-11932 GCA_011057455.1 Ganaspis sp. Gsp50
ATCACACCAATTTTTTTATTTATGATGATTGAAAAATTATATGCAAAATTATTTTTTAAATATAATCAAATAGATTTTTAATTATATGCTGTAATTTACTATAACTAAAAAATATTTGGAAATATATTTTATATTCAAAATTAATTTTTATAAAATAAAAACTAATTTATTATTTTTTATATAAAATAAACTTTGTAAGGAACCCTTTATCTTTAGTGAGAGTCCTACTCGCACTTGTCCAATGTTTTTTTTTTATTCCAACCACTTTCTAAATAACATATTTTTTTCAACATTTTCTGATTTTCTACACTTTTTAGTTATTTATTGAAAATTCGAGTTGCTTTCTATAGAAAATTACTAACTTACGTTTAAAGTATATAGAAATAACCATTTTCTTGTATTTTTAAAATTTTTCAGTTAAACATTTTTGACTTTCATTATTTTCTATTCATCCTGTCTTCCATATTTTTTTCTAAGTTTTTACATTATCCAATTGCACTCTACATTCTCTGGTTGTTTTTTTAAAACATTTAAGTTAATGAAAACAATTTACAAAAGCAGTTGATACGAAGAAAGTAATTATATTTTGTGCTTATACAGAGGGATATTAATTGTCAAATTTAATTTTAAATTCTAATTTATATACCAAGATGTAAATACGGATCTTGACGTAATCCTTTCAAATTCTGATTACATTGCACTGTTGCGTACGTTAATTTGATGTACGTAGAAGGGACCAGGAAAAGGGTCAGAAGAAAGGAAGCAAGGGAAAAAGAACGTGGAAAGTTCCTCTTCTAGAACCAATCAATTTACACTCTCGTTAGAGCTTGTTACTAAATGTCCCACAAGATCCTCACTTCACCAATTCTCGTAATCATTTCTCTTTTATTTTCTTTTTTCCCACAAAGAAACAATTTCATTCCCATTTTTCAATCCATTAACTTCTTCTTCAATTTATTTCATCAACAACATAAAGCAAAATACTTCAAAAGTCTACATTTTAATAAAAATAATAATTATATATAAAATTAATCAAATGTATACTTGAATAGTACGTTTTTTGAACACGAAATATAATTAATGTTAAACTTGTTTCACTTCTGTGAAATTTTTCTTTTAAGAAACATTTTTTTTTAAGAATTATATTGAAGTCATAATTTTTTTTAATTTCGGGTCATTCCTATATATGAAATAAAAAATGTTATTTGTTTTTAAAATCTCTCGTTGAAAAATGCGCAATTTTTCAAGATTCAACTGAAAAATAGAAACTTGAAAATCGATACAAAATTTGCAGTCTCCAAATGTTTTCTACACGAGTATTTTAAAGTTGACGCTATTTTTTATGAATTAAAAAAAACTGCAAAAAAAAGTGCGGATTAACTCGAGACAGAAAAAACTTCCGCTTAGAGTGTGAAATTCGAAATTAAATATTAATTGGATTTCATTGTCTCCGTGGTGATTTCAAACTCAGTTGGTGGTTTTAAAAGAAAAAGAAGAAAGGGAAGAAAGCAAAAAGAAGAGAAACTAGAGAGAAATGAAAGGTCGAGAGAAATAGAGAAGAAAATAATAAGAGATGAAATCTAGAGTAGAATAAATGAGATGTTGTTGGAGGGATTGGAAGGAAGAGAGGGAAGTTTGATTGTCGGCGATTGAATATTCAGTATTGGAGCGAGGAGTTTGTTGATTGGCCTTTATAGACCCCACACAGTCTTACTACTCCTACATCTATTAAATTTGTATCCTCGACAACCAATTACTTTATAAGGAGAAATTTCCTTCGAAAAAGTTCTAGAAAAGGGTTTCTGCATTTAAAGAAGAATTTACCGGATTTTTCAGCAGTTTTAAAACTGTCAATATCATGAAAAACATTTTTTATTAACTATTACTTTTATAAATTAATATCTTCTGTGTTAATATAACACTTTTATGCGTTAATATCATTTTTTGTAAATATGTAAAATTGACATTTTTTGTTTTAAAATAAAATTTTTCTGTGTTGATTTTACATTCACTTCACAGTTTTTTAAAAGTATCAAATTGATGAAGATTTTGTGATCAATTTGATACTTTTTGGTATCAAGTTGCTACTTTTTGGTATCAAGTTGATACTTTCAAGAGAACTGTGTTTATGTTAAAACGGCAAAAGTCTAATTTTTCTTATATTTATGAAAGAAAGGGTATTTTTTGTTCTCTTTTTGGAAATTCTAAGCTAAATTCTCAGCTATTATAGTTAAATAATTTGCTATCCATATAACAGCAAACTCATTTAGCTGGAATAGCTAACTTTTTTTCTCCGCGTGTATCTTTTGAATTTTCGTCTCGTTTATAAAGAACGAAAAGAAAGCTTTAAAAACCTTTCTGGCAGTTCTATATATAACAAGTTCTATATGTATAGATAAATTGTTTTTATATGTAACAACAATTTTGTTGTCACAATTTTGAACAATTTTGAATCACCCTGTAAATATTTTGATTACGAGTATTTAGAAAGAAAACATACTAGTAGAAAACGTAGGTGTGGATTTTATAATTAAAAATACCAATATCTTACATTTTTTAAAGGGCTTATGAGCTAAGTAGAAGTTGATACAAAGCTACAGTAAGGCTTTATAATGATAGTACATTATTGTAGTTATATATATCTTAGTGTGAATAGTTTCGCGAGATTGAATTGATTTCTTTAGAGAACTTATATAGTTGTTAATTGAATTTCGCAAAGAAGGTTGGTTTGAGTTTCTAATTGAATTGGAATTCTAGCGCCTGGAGCACCACTTCTTGTACCGGAAGAATGCAGTTCCGAAAACAACAGCGTAACAATTGCTTGGCAACCTCCTCTTGGTTGCGGACAAAGAGGTCCTGCGATTGAAGGTTATCTTCTCGAATTGGACGACGGTTGTGGCGGAGAATTCAGGGTGAGTTCAACTTTCTATTACAAGTATTTTAAGAATGGATTTTCAGTTTTGACTTTATACTTTGTCAATTTATTTAAAATTTGTTTTATTAATTAGAAACGAGATCTGGGTTTATCCCATTTTTATTGGCTCTTTGTATCTCCTTATTGCGTCTATAATTGAGAATTGAGAAAAATGATTTATCTCTTTTATGGATAGCTAATTATTAGCTGTAGCATTAGAATCGTCTGTCTGGTATGAATTTATTAATAATTTTGATTAAAATCTATTTTATAAAATTACGTGTTACACTTCTCGTATAGATTCTTCAGAATTTTATAAAATAACATTTAAACAAAATTATTAATAAATTCATACCAGATGGACCATTATAATGATGTTTTCTCAATGATTACCAATTTTCATGACGTTATGTTTATTATTTTAAGAGTAAAGCGGTGGAAAAAATTTGCCTTGTGGGTCACGTGACCACCAACGTCATTTCTCACCGCACATGCCCTTAATAGCAATTTGCTAGTAATGTTAGTAATTTTTAAACTGACAAATTAGTAGCTTTTTCTATTACAAATTAGTGGATTTTTCTATTACAAATTAGTGGATTTTCCACTATTTAATAAAAATTCTTTTTTCTATAATTCATTAGTAGAAAACCACTAATTCAATTTACTAAAGTTATTTTCCGATTGGAATATAATATTGTGAATGAATGAATAAATATTCCCTTCTCAATTTGAAACTTGTTTGTTTAAATCAAAGAAATATTTATTTGATGCACGGTGAAAGCAATGCATTTCTGTTTAATTTAAACGCAATTATTTGTTTGATTTAATCAAATTTATGTTTAGTTCAAACAAATTACACTGAAGAAAATTGTTTATCAAGTTTCAGTAAGAGTTTATGCATTTTAATAAAAATATTAACGATTTAAGGAAAACATGTAAAAATTAGTAGAAAAAAATTAAACTTCAGAAAAGAAATTGTAAGGTTTAGTAGGTATGTATTACAAACATCAATATATATAATAATTGTGTTTATGCTTATAATATACAATATAAAAAATTATATATTATTATTTGTAATATAATTACTACTCTCTAAATTTGAATTAGTGAAAAGTCGTCCACTAAATTAAAATAGTAAGCATTTTTACTAATTTTTAGTAAAATTTAACTATTTGATTTAGTAGTTTCTACTAAAGTTTTAGTGAAAGTTTACTAAAAGTTAGTAAAAATGCTTACTAATTCAGATTAGAGGACGACTTTTCACTCAATCAAATTTAGAGAGTAAACCTTAAAAATTCTCGTCTGCGTTTCATATTTTTTTATACTACATATCTCTAATTCTGAATTTAGTTAAATATAACTAATTTAATAGAGAAAAGTCAGCCACTGATTCAAATAGTAATATTTGACTAATAATTACTTAAAAATGTCAAAATTATGTTAAGGTTATGTAAATTTAACCAATTTGGAGAGATAATTTTTTCCTATTCTACACGTTTTTCCTAAATCGCTACTGTTTTTATTAAAATGTACAATTTGCTTCATACTGGAATTTCTTAAATATTTTCTTTCAGTGTACAAACAAAATTAAAGTCTTGTAACAATTGTTTAATATAAACAAAATTGTATCGCATCAAGCAAATATTTGTTTGAATTAAAGAAATATTTAATTAAATAAACATTTTTTTGACCGTATATTAAAAAATGTTTATTAAATGTTTGTCAAATTGTCAATATTCAAATATTTCAATCAACAGCAATTTGCTAATAAAACTATAGTAATTGTCTACTATACACAAACATTATAAAGTTTCTACTATAAAAGTTAGTCGTTTTCTGTACCCCTGACATTAGTAGTTTTGTATTAAAAGTTAGTAAATCATTACAAATTTTAATCTGTAAACAACTTTTTGCTATTTTGGATTAGTAGAATAAATTATTATTAATTCTATTTAGAGAATGATAATAATAGTAATAATAAAATATATGAAAGGAGGTGTAACTTAGGATAGAAAATGAAATTTCAAATTGAAAATTCAGAAGAGAAGATCCCCTGAGAATGTGCGATATGGATGTTATCGAAACAGGGAAACTGAGACAATCAAAAGCCCCATGATTTATAGGTTCCTCCAGATGTAATGTTAAACCCTAAATTTTGAACGTCTCCCTCTTCACTGCGCTAAGATATAATACAATGGCAAGTCTCACTGTTTTAATAAACCATTCAAGACACCCTTTATATAAATTAACATGAATATTTCACCAAAATGTTATTCAAATGAATAATTTTCATTCAAAGCAAACATTAGGTGAAATATCATTTTAAATTAATTTTGTCTTCTATCAATTCAAGTTTATTTTCACTTCTTCACAAAAGGAGACATTGCAGCCGTGTAGATTTTCCAAAAGTAGTTCAAATCAACATATTTCCATGTAAAAAATAGACGAAGTGTTTAACCACTATCACAGGAAAATTCGCTTGCCTACATGAAATATATATTTAACTTTATTTTAATATTATTTTAAATTAGTTTAAATATTTTAATATTTTATCTTTTAATTTCATCTTATTATTTTATTATCTTCTCATATTGATATCTTATTATATTTTTATCTTTTCATCTTGCTATCATTCTATTTTTTCATTTTGCTGTATTATTATCTTATTACCTTTTTACCTTATTATTATTTTATCTCTTTGTCTTATTATCTTTTTATCTTATTATATTTTCATCTTGTTATCTTTTTATCTCTATATCTTATTATCTTTCTATATTTTCATCTTTTTATCTTATTGTCTTGCCATCTTATCTTTTTATCTTTTTATATTGTTATCTTTCTATTTTTTTATCTTTCTCTTCTTCCATCTTGCTATCTTTTTATCTTATTATCTTCTTATCTTCTTATCTTCATATCTTCATATCTTTTCATCTTGTTATCTTTCTATTTTTTTATCTTTCTATTCTTTCATCTTGCTTTCCTATTATCTTTTTATCTTATTATCTTATTATCTTCTTATCATCTTATCTTCATATCTTTTCATCTTGTTATCTTTCTATTTTTTATCTTTCTATTCCTTCATCTTGCTTTCTTATTATCTTTTTATCTTGTTATCTTTCTTTTTTCCATCTTCCTATGTTTTTATTTTTTCATCTTATTATATTTTTATCTTGTTATATTATTATCTTTTTATCTTATTATATTTTCATCTTGTTATCTTTTTTTTCTGAAATCTTTATCCTATTATCTTTTCATCTTATTATCTTGTTATATTATTATCTTTTTATCTTATTATATTTTCATCTTGTTATCTTTTTTTTCTTAAATCTTTATCCTATTATCTTTTCATCTTATTATCTTTTTATCTTATTGTCTTGTCATTTTGTCATCTTATCTTTTTATCTTTTCATCTTTTCATCTTATTGTCTTGTCATTTTGTCATCTTATCTTTTTATCTTTTCATCTTTTCATCTTTTCATCTTTGTACTTATTATATTTTCATCTTGTTATCTTTTTATCTTAAATTTTTATCTTATTATCTTTCTTCATCTTATTATCTTCTCATCTTTTTATCTTTTTATCTTATTGTCTTGTCATCTTATCTTTTTATCTTTCTATTACTTCATCTTTTCATCCTTGTACTTATTATATTTTCATCCTGTTATCTTTCTATTTTTTCATCTTGCTTTTATTTATTTTTTATCTTATTTTTTTATCTTATTATATTTGCATCTCGTTATCTTTTTATCTTAAATTTTTATCTTATTATATTTCTTCATCTTATTATATTTTCATCTTATTATCTTTTTATCATTTTACCTTATTGTCTTTTTATCTCATTATCTTTTCATCTTTTATCACTTTATCTTATTATCTTTTCATATATTTATCTTTATATCTTATTATCTTTTTATCTTCTTATCTTATTATCTTATTATCTTATTATCTTTTTATCTGTGTCTTCATCGTCATAGTCAGCTTCAAATTTCTTCCTTATCTGAAATTAGCTAGTTATCGCACAAATTATATAAATAATAAAATATTTCATATAATTTTTTATATAAACCAGGTAGCTAATCGCTTATTGATTTTTTTCATTTTTTCTACAATATTTTACTACAGAATTGCGAGTGCTACAATTCGATATTTATGACAATAATTTTCAAAGTGTTTAAAAAGAAATTTACTTCAGAATAGTAATTTGGAATAGTAATATTTTACTAATGTTGGAATACTTTTGACTTTCCTTGAAATACTATTTGTAAAATATACACTCAAATTTTGTCCATCAATTTTCTTTTCAGTATCTTAACTTATGAAAAAAATTAGCAATCCATTCTCGAATTAAGTTTTTTTATGGGGAAGGCAAAATGTTCATTAATTGAACGTAATTTCCTACTACAGTCAACTCTATTAATAGTGCCATTAAAATTCTAAGAATAGTGCCGCTTTTCTTTTGTTCTCACTCGAACGTTCTTAGTTACTTTTGTGCAAATTTTTGCAAATCTGCGGCACTATTTTTAGAGTTGACTGTATAGTTATTGAAATTGTTCTTAAAATTATTCTTTTGCAATTGTAATTCTTTGTTTTATTCCAAATTGAATGTCACATTTTGTCATTCAGAGTACATATGTATATAGGCATATTATAAGAGTGACATGCAGACGGATAAATTAGAATAAAAGAATGGAAAATATTGTTTCAATTGACAAAAAGGATATGTTGAATGGATTCGTTTCGCTTTGTCTGGGAGATATTGTTTTGACAAGATTTCATGTTATTTAAGTTATTGAGTCACTCTAACAGGACATTCAATTGATTGCTGGCAATATCAATACGGTTACAATGTCAATAATTTGCAGTGTCGTCGAATGTCTGCTGCAGTCGAATTCAAGTAGATTAGAGAATTTCTCATTAAGGTTTGATTATTCGTCTGTTTCATCACAATGCCTATTTGCCCCAATAATTTCACAACAAACGCTGTCTAACTTGCTAAATATATATTTCATTGTAAATTTAATGAGCGGGAAAATTTAGGTTCCTTGTAAAATTAAATCTTAACGATTAAATTAAACCTTTAAATCCGAACGATCAAATGAAATCTTTAATGAAATCTGATATTGTTTTTAAAAAAATCACCAAAAAGTGGAAATGTATATAAAGTTCGGAACGTTCATTTGAACGTTTTCTTTTCGTTTTCATTTTTTAAAACTGTACGTTTGCAATGAAAATTTGTAATGAAAATTAACAATTGCTTTTAAAGAATAATAACAAAAGCTAATATTTACTGTGTGGAATAATATTTTAGAAGAATCAAAACAAGAATTAAAATATACTTGACATTTATTCTTGTTTCAAGAATATTTTCGATTCATCAAGGAGTACTTGTTTCAATAATAAATTGCTTCAATCGAGAATAATTATATAGTAGAGAAGTGAATATAATAATAATTATAGTTTAATTTCAAATTTTCGGGTAATTTTGATATAAACTATGAATAATTATAGTTCAATTAAGAATAAAAGTGTGTCGCGCTCGGAAGAAAGGGACCTTAGAAGCAAGCTATTGTAAGTTATGTTTGATGATAGTTTTAACTTAAATCAAAATTCGTTTTTAGTTATTTGCAGTCAAAAGAAGCTCTTTATGGATACTTTCTGTGTATACTATCAAGAAAAACTGTTTTCAACTGCAAATAATTAAAAAGGAAGCTTTAATCAAGTGAAAACTATTATCAAACATAACCTACAATTTTTTCCTTCTAAGATCCACTTTTTCGAAGCTCTTCACATGCCTGGTTCAAGAATAATTATATTTGAGTCAAGAACAAATATTCTCGATCCAAGAATAAATAAAATGATACGTAACGCGCTCCGAAGAAAGGCTAGAAGGTTTTGAATAGTTATATATGTTTGCTAATAGTTTTAACTTAATGCTTCCCTTTTAATTATAGAAAAAAACGGTTTTTATCCATAGTCTACGTATATACTGGGCATTCAAGGAAATCCAAAGCATTTCAAGAAAAACTCTTTATGATTGCAAATAATTAAAAAAAAGCTTTTATCAAGTTAAAACTACCATCAAACATAACCTAAATTACAAATCTGCTAAGGTCCCTTTCATCCGAGCGCTTCACATATCCAATGCATTTTTGCATATTGCATGAAGAAATCTTTATTTTCTTTTCTTTATGTATTTGTTTCAATTTAAATATATATTTACTTTTTATTCAAAAATAAATTTTTCGAAATGGAGTTAAAATTTAATAATTGTTAAAATGACAAATTTATTATAAAAAACATTTATTATAATGAAAATGTATTATGATGTGATTCCAATTATAATTTATCTCCCTTGCTTGAGGATCTGAGGATTAAATGAGATTCCTAAAATTGAAGCGTTTGATGCTACCCTTGTGCGTTTCCGCGTGAATTCTTTGTACATGACCAAGCTTTTGACTTGTTTTTATTACTAATATTAAAAGTTTTATCATAGGCCTTTGCTTTTTTGTGCAGGAAGTTTATTGCGGACGAGAGACGATTTGCACAGTGGATGGACTGCACTTCAATTCAATGTACAATGCACGGGTGCGAGCTTTCAACAGCGCAGGAGAAGGGGAATACTCTGAGCTGATAGGTTTACAGACCGCCGAGGGTAAGTAATTCCACGAGCCAAGGGGTTATCGTAAAATCCTCCAAAAACATCGTAAATCCGTTTTCATTCAAAGTACGGCTTCAAGTGTCTCTGAAAAAATCAGGAAGCGTGAAAGCGTAAAACTCTGTTCATTACAGCCATAAAACATATCCCTCTGAGGATTTTATAACGTATGCAAAAATCCAAGACGCAAGTTGGGAAACAGTTTCAATCTTTTTAAATAGTCAAAATCTCTTTTCTTAACACACTTTAAACTAGACTTTTTCGTTTTTTATTCCATTTTCGTTTACAGTCGAATGTAGTCTCTTCTTTTTATTACCTTTTTTCTGGCTGTTTTTCAAACTATCTTTTACCTTTTTCTTGCCTACGCAGCCTTATTGGTCTTAGTTACAGCTTATATTTATTATTTACAGCATTTCTTTACTATAACAGTTTGCTTTTTCCCTTTAACTTTTCTCCACCTCTTTTAAATTATCACACAACTTTTCCTCACTTTTCTTATTGACAAACTTTTTCATTATTCATTCTTACCCTTATACATCATCTACCGGTGATGTTTCCTTCACTTTTATTCTTCCTATACTTTCTTCTACAATGTGGTTTTCTCTTCTTGTCCTTTTTATTTTTCTTTCTTCCTTCCCTCATACTTCCCTCTTCCTTCTTCCGTCTTCTTTCTTTCTTCAACATTATTTCATTTTCCTACTTCATTATTCCTTTTTATTTCTTTCATTTTCTTTCTTCCTACTTCTTTCTTCGTCCTCAATTCTTTTTAATTACTTATTAGATCTTTTTATTTCGTTCTTTCTTATTTCTTCCTTATTTAATAAAACTTACCATTTGTTACCAGTTGAATGTTTTGCTGAAATTTTTATTGGATTTTCTTTTCTTTATTCGATTTGGCATAGGAAAACACGAATTTTCACGTGGGTTAGAAACACTACATTTTCTTGGAAGTATTTAAATTTTTGAAAAACATAAAATTTTTGAGATTTTTTAAATTTTTAAGATTTTTAAGATTTTTAAAATTTGAGATTTTTACGATTTTTGAAATTTATAAAATTTGAGATTTTTGAGATTTTCAAAATTTTTAAAATTTGAGATTTTAAAGATTTTTAAAATTTTTGAGATTTTTAAGATTTTTAAGATTTTTGAGATTTTTGAGATTTTTAAGATCTTTGAGATTTTTGAGATTTTTAAGATTTTTAAGATTTTTGAGATTTTTAAGATTTTTGAGATTTTTGAGATTTTTAAGATTTTTGAGATTTTTAAGATTTTCAAGATTTTTAAGAGTTTTAAGATTTTTGAGATTTTTGAGATTTTTAAGATTTTTGAGATTTTTGAGATTTTTGAGATTTTTGAAATTTTTAAAATTTGAGATTTTTAAGATTTTTGAAATTTTTAAAATTTGAGATTTTTGAGATTTTCAAAAATTTTAAAATTTGAGATCTTTAAGATTTTTGAAATTTTTAAAATTTGAGATGTTTGAAATTTTTGAAAGTTGAGATTTTTAAAATTTTTAAAATTCGAGATTTTTGAAATTTTTGAAATTTGAGATTTTCATCATTTTTAAAATTTTTAAAATTTGAGATTTTTCAGATTTTTAAGATTTTTTAAATTTTTTAAATTTGAGATTTTTCAGATTTTTCAGATTTTTAAGATTTTTAAGATTTTTAAAATTTTTAAAATTTGAGATTTTTACGATTTTTGAAATTTATAAAATTTGAGATTTTTGAGATTTTCAAAATTTTTAAAATTTGAGATTTTTAAGATTTTTGAAATTTTTAAGATTTTTGAGATTTTTAAGATTTTCAAGATTTTTAAAATTTGAGATTTTAAAGATTTTTAAAATTTTTGAGATTTTTAAGATTTTTAAGATTTTTGAGATTTTTGAGATTTTTGAGATTTTTAAGATTTTTAAGATTTTTGAGATTTTTAAGATTTTTGAGATTTTTGAGATTTTTAAGATTTTTGAAATTTTTAAAATTTGAGATTTTTGAGATTTTCAAAATTTTTAAAATTTGAGATTTTTAAGATTTTTGAAATTTTTAAAATTTGAGATTTTAAAAATTTTTGAAATTTGAGGTTTTTTAAATTTTTGAAATTTGAGATTTTTAAGATTTTGAAATTTTTAAAATTTGAAATGTTTGAGATTTTTGAAATTTTTAAAATTTGAGATTTTCATAATTTTTAAAATTTGAGATTTTTAAAATTTTTTAAATTTGAGATTTTTGAAATTTTTAAAATTTGAGATTTTTGAGATTTTTGATATTTTTAAGATTTTTGAGATTTTTAAGATTTTTAAGATTTTTAAGATTTTGCTTCCTCATAGGGAAGCATTGTCATGATGACGAATTTCGATTTTCCAA
>WNHD01003935.1:0-21342 GCA_011057455.1 Ganaspis sp. Gsp50
AAATTCAGGAAATGTCCAGCAGAAACTTAAGAATAGTGTATGACTTTTGTTTTCATGAGTTTCTGCTGAGAAGTTTGGAAGTGTTTACAAATAGCGCCTAGCTTTTTCATACGCCAGTTTCGGACTTTTCAGTCCCCTCTGTGCCTCGCCTCTCCCCCCATCATCCCATCCCTTCCCACTCCCACCATAGCGCTGAGAACAGCAGACCGCTTCTCCTTTTATAGTAGTAAAAAATTATAAGTTTCTGAAGTGACGGTGGCCGTGTGGATATAGTTCTACGTCTTCTACCCGTCTCTCCACAAGTTCGCGAGCATCGAATCTCCAGAAGGTCGAATTTTCTGTTATTTGATTTTTCTGTTTCAATTTAAATATAAAATATCAGCTGTGTAACTACTTCGAAAGCATTAGAACGCAAAAATAAAATTTTATTTTCTTAGATTAGGTAGTAATTTTTCAAGAACTGCAAACTGAAAAACTCCTGAAATACTTCACCACTAATCTAAAATATATATGTTTGAGTTTCCAACGAACTTGTAGCGGAACTTGTAGCGGCATCCGAGATTCAGAAACAAAGTTCCCGAGTTTTTCAAGCACAAATTCTTTCCGTGTAGACAAAAAATGTGGAATCAAATTTTCAATCTGCTTCTCCTAACATTTCTCCCCTTTTTATTTTCCTTTTTCACGTATAATCAAATTTCTTATTCTTTCACCTTTTATTCTAAAAAAATCATCTTGGAGACTCTGTTAGATGCCGAGATATCACCCGTTTTTTATGATTGCGCTCAAATTCTAAGTTAACAAACTGAATTTGTATTAATTTTAGCTAGTTTGTATTAACATTTAAAACAAATCAATAACAGACAAATGAAGGTAATGCAAATCTGAACACTGGTTCTTTATGAGAATGTAAGATACCAAATTAAGAAAAGGGTGATATCTCGGGACCTAACAGTCTCCAAGATGATTTTTTTTAAATGGAAGGTGAAAGAATAAGGAATTTGATTGTACGTGAAAAAAGAGAATAAAAAGGGGCGAAATGTTAGAAAAAACAGATTGGAAATTTTATTTCACATTTTTTATGTCTTAATTAAAAAATTAGATTCTTGTTCAAAAATTAATAAAAAATAGATAACACAATTAGTAATTCACCTAAGTTTCATTAAAATCGGTGTACAAATGACGAAGATACAAATAAATGAAAAAAAAGTTATACCAAAATTACAACCGTTTTATCTCTCACAATTTTCAATATTTTGAAAAATCCTTTGGGTTCGAATTATCTCTAACATAGAACTATAATTTCACCAAGTGACATTTAAATCAAAAGACTACTTGCAGATTTATTTTTTTCTGACATGGAAAGACCCATTAGCGTCTGTGGCATTAAGTACCTTTTAATTTTGAGCGTCACATATGAATCGTACAGTGGTACAAATTAGGATTTTATTGTTTACGATCACCTACAATTCATATTTTTGTCAAGTGTTAATTTATTATAAAATTTAGTTTCAAAAATGATTATTTCACAAAAAGATGAACAAATCGTAATTATTTGATAAAAGGCGTTTCAGCTTATTGTAATTAAACAATGATTTTGCAAATTTGATTCAAGCATTTATGAAAAAAGCTTAAAAAGATTATCCAGGTTTACAAAAAAAGATACTTGATATGATGCGTCCAATGTGAAAATTGTTTTTGGCTTTGTTCATGATTATTACGATTCCGTAAGTAGAATGTTTCTATTAGCTATGGTTTTAGAGAAAAAATAAAGCGCAAGATAAAGTCTATTAATTGGCAATAAATAAATACTTGAAAATTTGTTATCACCATGAAAATGATCTTCTTTGAAAATGCCAATAACTGGCGCAAATACTTTATTTTGTTTCAGATTAGTTGATGGAATTGAATGAAATTTATAATTCTGTTTCTAGTTTTAGTAGAAATTAAATACAAGGCGCAAGGCGACTTTAGTTTCCGATTTAAACGAAATTATGAACATCAAAAATGTGTATTTTGAAGAATTGAATAATAGTAAGATTTAAAAAAAATAAAATAAAAATAACAATTAGGTGATCGTTAACAGTGAACGGATTAATCGATACATTTTTATAATTTTTCTAAGTTCATTCATTCACCTTCAGTGACTAGATTTAACATTTCATATTAACTTTTGGTTTTAGAGTACACTGAAAAAGTCCACATACTCTTACAATAGATTTTGTAAATTATCTATGAATTGACTAGGATATTTGTATTTAATATTAAATAACTACCTAGACACTAATTAATACTAATTTAATAAAGAGTAACTAATGAATACCGAATTGCCCAGATGTGAGAAATAGCTAATAATTGTTTTCTTGTGTTGCTTCTCAATACAGCGTTAATGTGTATTCAGTTAGAATTTTTCTGAGTCAACTTGACAGAACGAGAATAAACTTTTGAATTTTTGTAAAATTTCAGATCGTGTCACTTAGGCTTTGAACTAATGGAACCAGTTGTAATAGGGTTTTTACTTTCAGTTTCATTTACACTCCCGGAATCAACTCTAGGGGGACTTTGCGATGAAGAGCGACGTAAATCTTGCGATGAACCATTGCCACAATTTACATGATGTCCACCAGCTTCCCAATCTCTGTGTTGACAAAATGATCCACAGTATCTTGCGATTCCGCACCCACCACATGTCTCCAAAGCTGGTCTGCCACAATTCCAACAACCCTGCAAATTTCATTAATTTTCTAATTGTAAGTTGTAGATAAGTATAAATTATGCATGGATATATTTGAATTGATACTATATCAGTATTATCATTTTAGTGCTTGATTATATTAACAGGAATTTAAATACAGTAATCCTCCGACAAAAATATTTGAATTCATGAAAAGTTTTTTGAAACACTTTACAGCCCATCCTCCGTATAAATGAACTCTGTACATCGTATAGATGTTAATTATGCAATATTTCTGGATAAGGGTATACAAAATGCATAGTTCGCTTAAGATAGTGACGGGGTTGTGGTTCGCTAAACCAACGCGATAATGCTTATAATACAATGCTAGAATCCTCAATATGCAAAATTTAATGGAAGCAGGGATGTTTTGTCCATTATCCATTAGTAAAGACCGAGTCACTTTCCGAATCTTTGTAATTTCTGCACAATTGTTAGTCGAGTTGATTTTGTGCAACTCACTCATCAGAAGATCCGATCACTCGAGGTGTATTAATCTTGTTACCTTCACTCTTAACTCCAAGCGATATTTTAACACATTGTCACCACAAATCCAACACCAATGCCCATGGTACCATTTTTACTCAGGTACGAGTCCCGCTAGAGCAATCCCTTCTTGTGCAAGTTCGACACAATGATTTGCGGGGCCAAAATCCAACCTCCCGAATGAATTGTTTTCGTATCTGTTAACCGGGAAAACGTTCTAGTGTCTTTGAGTGGTGTCATGTATAATACCACAACTTGTAGCGAAACCACTGTCAAGGCAACGGGTTCGAAAAAATTTCCCAAAATAGCAACAAGTAACTTGACTGCCAGATGTCTGAAGACGTTAGCTGATGAACAGATCATCCAGACCCCAAGGTTTTACACCTAGTACACTCCTAATTATTAGAATAGGCCGGTTTGAGTTTACCATCAAAAGTATGTACAGTGAGAGGATTTAAGTGCTCTTGTGTATTGCTAGACCATACTTGCACAAGAAGTGCAGATTCCACGGAGGACCTCCACGAGATCTCCGTTGGATACAGCACTTGAATTATCTTGGTCATAGAATTAGATAAGGCAAAACAAGTTTTGCTAAGAACTATTCTGCCGTACGAAATAAAAAATTAGGTAAAACAGCAATGCTGATATTATTACTTGCCTAAGTTTTTATTTCGTACGGCAGTATTCTCCTACTTGGTCTTCTCGTCGTTTTGGTTTAAAATCGACCTTACAACGACAATTTTCCCTTTCTTTAAATTCTCTTGAGTAGCGTAGCCAGACTAGTGATATTACTCGTTTCATTCATTCGGGCGTTTGGATTTATCATCGGGAGTATGTGCCTAAAAGCACTAGGTACACCTGACGCTCGATCCGTAAGCCGATTTGGGGATGCGTATCACGGATCGAGCGGGAGCAGAACAATGCGAAATCGTACACAGTCTGGAACAAACAATGGTCTTTCTCTTTGCCCCGCGCACCTCTCATCATCGAACTGCCGAGAACGACGCTCTGTCTGGGTCACTAACATGGTCAACGGTCAAGTGCACCTTGACCGGACACCTAGGTGAACCCTGGGGCTTTCCAATTCGAGCCACAGAGCGCGTCCCTGGGTTGCGGATAGGGGATTCCGGGTCTAGGCCTGGTTGTCACGTGAATGACCGCGGACAATGAATGCATCTCAAAAGTCTAAGTAATTCAACGTGAAGAATCCCTCTGAGTAATAGCGAGGGGTGGGTATAGAGCTGAGCCGTGCTCGGTTTTCGAGCTTGCCCGCCGAATCCCGTATCATGGTCGAATATTTCACATTCTCTGGATGGTGCACTACAACCAGAGATGCACAAGCCCCAAAAGCCCGCTGGAATTTCAACGTGAAGAGTTCCGTAGGGTGTAATGGTAAAGGTTGGTGCTTTGGCAATTCCTTATAGTAAGTCCCATCGAGTTATATCAAAGCCATGTTCTATGTGTTTTGAGCTCGGATAAGGGCATTATTGATGCGCCACTGCACAACCAGCGTCGGGTACACGGCCTTCACGAGGTTCTCGCGGGTCCTGCATTTAGGTTGCTCGGTCAACAAAGTTGGCTGAGTTAAACAAGTGTTGCTAAAAGTGTAGCTTCCTTCGGGAGCGCTGGGTCTTCTACACGTTTTGGCCAGAACTGGCCTTATAACGTTGATTTTTCCTTGCTCGGCTATATCCCTTCCGGTGCATCTCAAATGACTCCATTTTCTTTGTCTCATTCGTGATTCATTATACAAAAGACGGTTGATAGTACCTGGAAGTAGGTAGTAGTCGTTTCCATGGCCACGGCCGTTTGGATTTTACATCGAGGAGTATATCCCACATGGGACCAGGTATCCTCAGGCGCCTTTGAGCGACCTCCGACGCAACTCTGACAAAATCGACGCGCAGATCGAGCGGCAAGTGTATATCTAAGACGGCTTTTAACCCGTTTCCTAGACAACTCTGTTCTTACATAACTTTAGACGTTTTGATCGGAACTGATCTTATAACTTAATTATTTCCATTTCTAGCATCCTTATCATTTCATCTAGATGATTCTGATTTATCGGTATTATCTGTGATTCATTAAATGTAAAGAGTTGTCGGTTGTAGCTAATAATCAATGGAAAATTCCTCATCTAAGCGATGATTTATTTTCCATCGAGTTTATGGCCCTATCCCATTTTAATATAGTCTCACGCGACACAAATCTGTACATAACTCAGAGGAATACTGCACTAAAAACTAATTAACTTGATATTATAAATATCTTTAGTGGATTAATAAATATTCTTACAGAGCCTATTATACTCGCAATATGAGGATCCTTTTCATCTTCATTAGGTAAAGAACTTGAATTTGGTGTACTAGCAGTCCTGGATGTTTCAGCAGATGCAGCGGATGCGTGACTTGCAACTCGAACAAAAGGACTTTGTCGCAAAGCTCCAGGATGTCTTGGAGGTAAAGGCAAATCCAGGAATCGATGTGCCCTTAGTCTTTCACTTACTCGGGATTCTGCAACTGCTACCGCCACTGCTCGCTGAACCTCTGCAACTGCTGCCCTTTTTACTTCCTGTACAGCTTCTTCTAAACAAACAATTCCACAAATTACGAAAAGAACTTAACTATATTATCAGGTTTTTGTACTTTCATGAATCAGAACGATTGGTAAAGTGAGACGAAGTATTCTGAATAATTTTAAGATTTTAATACTGTTTTTTGGTTATGCACAATGGGCAACAATTTTCTTCAACGTAGACAGAAGTCAGTCATATCAATAGCCCTGACAGAAATAATGGTTTAAGGCAAACAATTTACTAGTTTTAAAGCTTTGGTATAACACCTAGTAAAACATTCATTAGTCCGATACCATATGCTTTGCCTAGTGATGCGAAGTATTTTTCAAAACATTCACTTTTTGGAGAATCTAGCGTCTCATTTTGTAATTCTGATGCCCCTGAATTTTCTTTGTGAAGTGGCTTAGGTTAAAAATGGTCTATTGGTTATGCCGAATGTTTTTGATGCTAAGTTTCTTGTATGCAGGAATGATAATAAAAGGGAAATTAAGTAGCTTCCTAAGGTGCTCATAGGATCGTGAAGCTTAGGTAGGACGAAAAAGGAGAGTACTTCTGGTCCTTCAAAGAGAACCAAGAAGTAAAATGAGAGAAAAAAATAATAAAACCAGAATCTTCAATCCTACAAAGAGTATCGTAAGATTTGAGGAAATTAGTGAGAATAAGAACTCCCAGTTCTTCAGAGAGCACCGAGAAGTAAAAGAGAGAGAGAGAGAGAAAAGAGGAATGAAGCTTCAAATCTTCAATTCCGCGGATAGGATCGCTTTATTTGAGGAAAGAGGAGGAAAAGGTCTTTCAGTTCTTCAAAGAGGACCAAGAAATAAAAGAGAAAAGAAAAGAATGAAGCCAATTTTAGATCTTTCGGAGAAGATGACAAGTTTCCAAAGTGAATACATATGGGCCAAAATTTCTCAATCGTCCAATCCGGATGGGACGATTGAGAAATTTTGGCTCATATGTGGGGCTCCAAGTTGGAATGCAGTACAGAAACAGATATGTACCGAGATTGAAAGCATTAGTATGTTAACAAATGTTTAATGTACTATCTGACTAATCTCAATATACAACTCACCAGCTCTTCTTTTCACCTCAGCAACTCTATCCTCAGTTGCTCTAATAGTCTGGGCAACAATTTCTCCAGATAAACGTTTTAAACTACCATCCCTGTCACCAGTTAGAGCTTCAACCTGAGCTCCATTTGTGGAGGATGAATTGCCACTACCACTTCCATTTTGAGACGAAACGACAGTAGATGTTGGTGCAGTCGCAGGACTAGTGCATCCCCGTCTTTGAAGAATTGCTAAAGCTCGTTTTGTCTTTTCCACCATTCCCAATATGCAGTTCAACATGACGTGTATATTTTTCCATTCATCGTCGAGACTTGAGCCATTTTGTACTTGACCACCTGAACTGTGACTCAATGGCTGTTGTTGTTGCGGTAGATGTGAAGGTCCGAATGTTGTCAGTTGATTAATTTGGACAAGATTGGGTAAAATACTGGATCCATGACCATGGGAATGCGGGTGTCCTTGAATCGATCCACCAGACGAGTGAAGAGGTTGGTACCAACAAAATGAGGGATCTGATTGCTGTTGATGGTGATGATGGTTACTCCACTGACTCGATGTCCGCTTTCCATAGATAGGACCATCGTCAAGAGTACCATTTTCATAATAACTGTAATAAGAAACAATTGTTAGTTGAGAAATTTATACTACTTAGTCATAAATTCATCATAATAATAAATAAGAAACAGTATTATTAATATAATAACCGACACTTTTTTTGTTTAGACAATCGTAACTGTTAATCTCCCTAAAGTCAAAGTTGAATTCTCTTTCAGATCCTGAAAGAGGAGATTCAATTGCATAGAAAACACCTTATTGTAATTGTTTTCTGCAGCCTAAACATAGATAAGGAAAAATGAACTTTCAGCACTAGATGAATTAATTAAAATTGGAAACTAACATGTTCGTTTAAGTATAAGAATACTCATCGTGAGTGGTATTTTTCATTCAAGAGAAAATCGTTTTCAGGAGAACTGAACTGGAAAAGAAGAAAAGTTTGCTAAATTCCAATTAGGTATAAGGAAATCTTCATCTGCAGGAAATCTGCGAAAATGAATTGGAACTGAGTAGTTAAATTAGCTGTTAACATTTCTCGGAGCTTTTGAATTGGAAAATTAACGGAATCACAAGTGTGCCAGGGAACATGACCATAAAGAGTAGCACAGGTGCGGGATGGGTTTACGTTTAGTTCAGGAACGTGAATTCCCGACGTGTGGCATATAACAGCGTGCGGTATATTAGCTGGGTGCCGATAGGTACTCGAGGCAAGTTTGCTGGGGAGGATGAAAAGGTGTGTGAGGTGATATACGGAAATGTCAGTAGCAGACGCATCGACAGGACGCCAGCTTCGCAATGGTGGAACCATCCAACGTTTTGTCGCCTTCACCTCGCTTCGTCGCCTCTTGCACATTCTGATCGAAAACACATGCACCATTCTAAGTTTATTTCGTATGCAGTTATACTCTCGCGAGATTCCCTTTTGATTTATTTTATTCACGTGAAACTTTTCAAATTGGCTTCATCTGCACCTCTCGATATACGAAAGCGTTTTATAAATTTCTTCACGGTTAAAGTCGTGCATTCAATAATTTTTGAATCCATATTCTTAAATTGAAAAAATATTCGCCTTTGTATAGGTAATGATGATAAAAACATCTTTTTTTTTACTAAATCAAAAATATTGTATTAGTGAAATCAGTAAATACTGTATTAATGAATGCGAAGTTTACAAAACCTCTGTAATCTAGAATATGTGTTCTAGAATAGTGTTCTATGAATAATGTTCTCAAAAGTAGAGAAATATTTCCAAATTACTTTCGTTGCAAGTTTAATTTAAATGCGTCTAAAACTCTTACGTTACATGAAAAACTTGACTCTTTGAACGTAAAAAAAACTTTAGTTATGTTTAGAGAGATAACTTTTCTGTGCATTTAAAAGTAGTTTAACTAAAA
Organism: Ganaspis sp. Gsp50; assembly: GCA_011057455.1. Taxonomy (NCBI): domain Eukaryota; kingdom Metazoa; phylum Arthropoda; class Insecta; order Hymenoptera; family Figitidae; genus Ganaspis; species Ganaspis sp. Gsp50. The sequence continues at coordinate 8,809 of WNHD01003935.1, forward strand.
ATGTGTTGTTTTTTTACAATTATCGTAACAATAAACAGTATCTGTTATTAGCAAATTAGGAATTATTGATCGATCACTACATCACGTCCTACAGTTTTGTTTGATCGACCTTCCATATTGAATTTTCTCCTATAAATTTTTTTAGTAGCTGTCGATTCCTTTTAAACTATATGGTGAGGCATTAAAGTGTTTTTATTTATTGTCAAAGTAACAACATAAAAGTATCGAAATATCACATTTTAAACGAGAAATGTGTGTTTGGGGCATAAAATTTGAAATCAATAACAGCGGTAGAAGGAGATTTAGATAGTTTTGAATTAAGGGACAATATAGAGGTAAATTTCGCGATAGGTTCCGCGGTATTCGGCGGAGCTATAAAATCGCTTCGCTCGTAAATTACGACGGTCGCAGTGGCGCAAAAGACCGGTAAGAGTCTTTTGCCGCACGTTGCAATAACTCACGTAACAACGGACACCATGCACCTGTGCGAACACTCGTACAGAGTATATTTGCCAAACCACAAAGTGTTCAGCTTAGAAAAATCTTGGCCAGTGGCCTACCAACGATAATCCATAAGCTACGAAACTGTACAATCTTTAATAAAGAAATATTGTTAGAAACACAAACATACACACATGTGTAACAAACACAGAATGTTCAAAAAGCTTTAGCTTTCTTCTGCACCAAAACGCATTTTTTTAATTACTGATATAACAATTAATTTTCAATCGATTTATATACCGAACAAGTAAACTGTACAAACCTTCTGAAGATAAGGTAAATAAAAAGAATTAAGTCAATAAAAGCATTCCTTTTGCCAGTAAAATAGATGAATTTGAAAATTTTGCTGGAATTCATAATTGGTAAAAAATTATTTGTTTAAATGTATATTTATGGTCGTATTAAAATTTTTGTTAATATAATTATTATGAGTTATATTATCAAAAATTTAAATACGACCATAAAAATGATCCCAAATGTGACCATAAATGTGACCCGAAGAATGACCTAAAATAAGACTGAATGCTTCACTGAATTAAAGTGTTCGTAAATGCGACCCTAAATATGACCATAAAAGCGGGTATAGTGTTTCAAATTCGCGGCCCTATTAAGAGTCATTTTAATAGTTCTATTTAGGGTCGTTTTTACAGTCGCATTTACGGTCACTTTTTTTCAATAGGTTCTTCCCAAAAAAAAAAACCCAAGAACTCAGTTTTATAAATATTTCTCTTTATACAAGTGACCTATCTTTTGGAACCTTCTTTGTCAAGCACCTGTTTTTATGTAACTTTGTTGTAACTGGAGTTTCTATTTTCGTTTCTATAGATATTAATGAAACATTTATTTTCGTAAGCAACTTCGTGTTGTAAATTTTGAGAAATTTGTTCTCAGTAAAAAAAACCTTGAAAGTTAGGCATCTGCTCTTTTTAAATCAGAAATAGACTGACACTTGTTTTATTTCAAAATCTGCTTTGCTAAAGAAAAAAAGTTTCCAAATATTTCTGAAAATTCAAATTATTGCTTTGACCGATATATCATTGAGTATTATTTTAAAGTATTATAAAAATAAAATTGATTATGAAAAACGAACATTTTTAATATTTAAATAAATAATTGCAAAACTAGATTCAAACACATTATTATGAAAAAGTGCACTTTTCTTTAGTGAAAATAGAAGAAAAACACTTTGGGTAAATATCATAAGAGATTTGTAGATTCTAGTAAAAAATACAGCTGTCAAATACAGAATCACGCGATTCCCGGTGGAAGAATGGAAGTGACAGATATATTTTCTCTCTGAAGTTTTTGTAAAGACTTGAGCAAGATCAAAATATTTCGTTAATTTATTAATCACGGAAATTTAATATTTTAATTAATTAAAAACGTTAATTCCACAATTTTGTAATATATATTATATTAAATAAATATATTATACATTATTTACTTTTTAATCGCTCAGGTATTGAGATCGACATAAGAGCATGTCTGACCTATCGCCGATATCACTACTTAAAATCAAGTAGTATAAATTATAACCTGATGAGCGTCACTCGTTCTCGCACTACTCAATTGATGTACACAAGAATGAATGTTCTTCCTTTCTTTTATAGTAATTACTTTTCAATTAAAGTAATTAATAATAAGAATTAGTAAGAATAATTATTATCATGATTGAATCTAGTTTTGTTTTTACTTTGAGGTTATGTTACCCAGATTACGTCAATTACCTTCTTTTTTTGTGTTTTATCTCCACTGCGAATTTGTCAATCTGATAAATTAGAAGTTCTAAATGAATTTGAAACTAATTATTTAAAATCCATTCACCCGCACGAGAACTGATTGTCATTGGAGAGCTTTTTGAAAAACAGTGGATCTATCAAATCATCCTACGACAAGAAACTTTGAAAGCTTTCATCTTTAAACTTCAGGACTTCATGGAATTCATTTTGGATATCGTCGATTGTCGTGGACTATGTTGTTCACCTGTCAAAATAATCCTCCATCTTTGAAATGTGAAGTGTAGTGGGCACACTCGCGCCATCTAGACAATCGGATGTAAATAAAATTTCAAAGCGCAGCGGTCGGTATAGAAACTATTGACTTTATTATTGAAGCAGGATTAGTTCAATGCGCTTGCGCAATTGAATTCTGAACACTCTCGTTGACGAGTCGCTGGTCTCGCGTTACTTCTAATCTAGTGTTCGCACGAAGTGCATCTTTAAATTATTAGTTAAAATGTAAAATGTGTTTAGTACTCGTGTAATTTACTCGGTCAAGTCGACGATTATTTTGTAAATACTATTAATCAATTCAAAATGTAAAATAAACTCTTTCTAAATAATTATAAGGTTAAAATCAGTGTTGTTCCTTTTCCCAACGCTCTTCGCGGTTAATAACTGTGCGTTTATTATTACAGAACCTAGTTTGGCATAATTTCTAGTTTCGCATAAAATAAAAACATTGAAAATTAATTTAAAAGTGTAGGTTTAGTTACTTTCTTGATCCTTTCGATTGTCTTTTAAAAATAACTTGGCGCTAACTTCATGAATATTTAATTAACTCAAAAATAAGCCAAGTAACGAAAAATACAAGTAAAATAATTATAAAAGAAATAAAAGCAGGTTATGGTAGAGAAATAAACAGTTTACGTTAGAGGGAAGAAAAATGCTGAAATAAGATGAGTTCAATTGTTCTTCAACAATTGAATATAGTATTTAATAGTTAGACTCACGGTGTATCTGAAGCTCGTCGTTTGGTTGCATGAGGCGCTCCCGAATAATGATGAAGACTCCCAGCAGAATGCGGAGCACCTCCAACACTTGGATTTGAATTGGAGCGTAGCCCGTATTGTGCAGAAGCACTTGTACTTCCATTTCCAACATTTTCTCCAAAAAGTTCCACAGATTCTCCAATAGGAGTCAAGCCCACCGCTTCCAAAACTGTCGCTTCGTTAGAACGCAAATACTGAACGCTCGACTGCAAATAATTATTAAACTCATTAATAATTCATTTCAATACACCCTCAAAGTTACTGATTATGACAAAAAAAAATCATTGCATAAAAAAAATATCCTAAAAATAGAATTAAAAATAAATCTTTCAGTATTTGTGTCTTATAATATTAAAATTTTAACGTAGAATAAACAAAATAGATCTACATCCACAAAGCAGTGTTGCCGAATCACAATTTCGCAAATTGCTGAATTGCCACACCAACAAATAGCCACTCTTCACAAAGTATCTTGTTGACAAACAAATCTAAATTTTCCAAACTGTCGTCTGTGGTTGATAAATATCAATTCCTACTCGAAGCATTGCGATGTTGCCAAATCAATGGATTTCGATCCACCTTAAATTGGGAAGTTACAAAATGCAAATGTTAAAACTTCCGAAAACTGTATTGTTGACAAATCGATATATTCACTTCGGTACCCAATTTGCCACGTTGCCAAATCAATAAATTTCGCCTCGATGCAAATTGCGGTGTTGCCGACTTCCGAATTAACAGATTTAGGTTCCTATGAAGTGCGGCGTTGCTAAATCAACATAATATGTTGTAATTCGGAGGTCAAAATATTATTTTGAGTCGCAATATTTATTGCTATATATTCGCAATGCTTCAAAAATCAGTATAAAATCCTCGCAAAAATCAATCCTCTTTAAAAAAATTGCAATCTTGCCTGATCTACGAATTCGGACCCTTACACAGCATTAGAACTGCCCTGAATATTCCGAATGTTCAGGGGATTTATGAATTTATGGATTATTATTTATGAATTTATGGGTTCTTAATTTGCAATATTGTAATCAAAATATAAAAATAAATAAATATGGAAATAAAAGTTCGACATAAAAACCAGTCCACCTTGATCCTAAAATAAAACTTCGTTGTTGCCGAGTCAACATCGATAGATCAATAAAATATAAATTAAAAATTAAAATATAATTTTGAATGTTAATAAAACTTGAGGCTGATTTTTGTTGCTCCCCTTGTGTCGTAATTTCTGAATTTCGGAAACTTGAGCTTCCAATTCTGAAATTATGGAAATTGCGAGAATCAATCTTTAAAGAAAACTTGAGCATTTTCTTATGAGTTTCGTCATTCTTTTTTTTCAAGGTGGCACAACTTCAACACTTGTCGGTTGTGCCTTACGTGTAAAGTCCTTTGCACCATCTGGTTAATTTTCACTCCTGCTTCCTTTATCGCCCCTTCCTACTTTACTTGTATTTTGCGAGCTGCTTGCTCGTTTCTTAATACCCGCTTGCTCCGACAGCATAGGATTTATCGCTTCTAATTGAATATTGATCCAGGCTCAACTGGCAATTAAATATTATTGTCGATCGATAAACACTGACCCGCGTCTCATAAAGACTTTTCTGCGTTCTTTATCAAAAATTTCATTCAATTCCAACCAAAACTAACTTTTTTACCAAAATTTATTTTTACAAAACTAACTTTTTTACAAAAATTTATTTTTACAAAAACAAAACAGTTAATTATTTTCCAAACAAAGTTTCTTTTTCGAAAAAAAACTAAGTCATTTATTATAAACTAAACAAATTTTTTTAGGTAAATTGAAAAAAATTGACATTATTGGTTTTTATGTTTTTTGCTTTGCAAAATAGAAAATGTTTGAATAGCCGGATATATTTTTATTTAATTAAAAAAGTGGAGTAATTTTCCTTGAGGAATGTAAATATTTCAATATTCGTCATTGAAAGCTGGTGCATCCTATAACAAAGTGGCACCAGTTTCCTGATGGAGGTCGATTTGGAAGTGTAGGTACGCGGGGTGGAAAATGTAAATGCTCACTATTAATTTGCAATTCGTTACCTCGCAGCTTTCGACTCTCCTCCGAGACAGGCAACAGCTGGAGGTCGTTCTTCGGCCCGAAATATAACTCTCGGCACTTCCTTGCCATTTCAGCATTGTGTGCACCCGCTACGAGAGAAATAAAAAGAAACCAACGACATTTTTCTTTCCCAGCACCATGTATCTCCTCGCCAAGAAAATCTCCCATATATCATCAAAATTTTGTCACAAAAACATGTATTTTTACATTTTTACTTTAATCTCATTTCAGATATTTTTACGAGACTCATAAGACTTTCTCAATACTCAAGAGCATTGTACACGTTTATTATACAGAGTTTCTGTCCGATTTTCAGCCGACATTTTGTAAATTTCGGGTCAAAACAACTTTCTTCAGTTCACCAATGAGGTTCAACATTGGGAAATTTAATTTATTGATCCTCTTTTATTTAGTCTGACATTTTTGCTCCTGTGACATTTTTTTGATTCTTGTCTGTCACTTTTCAATGTTTAAGTTCGGAATTTCTTAAAAGATCATATCACTTTCTTTTAAGTTCTTTAGTTTCTCTTTTGTTTCTTGAAGAAAAAACACGAAATATCATTTTAGTACTTGAAACAATTCATTTCGCGTTTTCGCTCGAAAGTTATTAATTTTTTATTTAATAACTTTTAATTCTAAAAATCTTAAGAAATCTCATTAAGTAAAAATAATCCTCACGTTCTGCTATAAACATTAAAAAAATCATGTCGATACGATTAATAGAACGGTAGATTTTGCAATTTCAAATTCGTCAAAATTGTTATTCGTCAAAATTGTTATGCGTCAAAATTGTTATTCGTCAAAATTGTTATTCGTCAAAATAACAAATCGCCTAAAATAACAAATACTTGACGTTAATATTTAGCAAAAATGTTAGTTTTACTAAATAAAAGAGAATTCTGAAGTTTCATTGAAATTGGTCACTTGTTCCGGATATTTAAGAACCATGAGATCGCACAAAACTAATTTTATAAACAAAATTATTTATAAAGATTGTAAGAGCGCATTTTCTACAAATTAAGATCTTCCTCTTCATATAAAATCAGTAATATTTTTAATCTAAAAAAAAGTTTTTAAATCTTGGTTTTGAATTTGTTTTTTCCGAGAGAATGCCTCGTATATTTGTAGCAAACTTTCTCGATGCAGATAAGAGAAGAGTAAATAAATAATTAGATCATGTCTTAATAAAATGGTTTAAAACTATGTTCACCAAAAATTAACCTTTTTTTACTCTAAGATATAAACTCCAAAAAATTCCCAAATCGTTTAATTTTTTAAAAGATTTTAATTTATTTATGATCATAAAATCATATTGGGACATATTTTTTTAATTCCATATCTCAATTTCCGGAAGATTGATACTAAACTTTGGAAATGATTTGTTGTAACCGCAAATGTTGATTGGCTAAAATTGAATGGATTAGCTGTAATTGAAACCGGAGATATGGTTTGACTAGGAATATGTCCAGTGATACTGAAATGTGTTTTCATCCAACGATACAAGCGCCTTAGTTTACAATTGTAGATTTATGGTGACAGAGAATAACCAAGGATTAGATTAGCTGATCAATATTCAATCTACTATAGAAGCTGTGGCAGATCCACGGAATAAGGGGGGATCCTTCAACTGAAAATTGACACATGAATTTTAAACCTTATAAACCAAAAATGGTTATATTAATGAGAATAAAAATCAATAAAAATCCCATAAAAATTTAATCATAGAATACGCTCAAGACGAGCCACAAAAAATGTCCAAAATCGTACATAAGGGGTCGTCCATAAACTACGTGGACCATTTTTTGGAAATTTTAACACCCCCTCCCCTTTTCCATGTAGCATACTGTTCCATACATTAACGCCATTTTTTCTCTTAACGTAGCAAATAGCTTGACCCCCACTCCTCCTTGATGAACGCACGTAATTTATGAATGACGCTTAAATGGATTTACATCCACCAAAATATTTTACCAAATTTTCTAATCCCAGTAAGGAGCGAAGAATTAATTAAATTTGTAATTATTATGAATTATTTTTCTGTCCAATTATTGTGTATCCCCTAGGAGGAATCTAAAATAAATTTAATTAAATTTTTCGCAATTCCAATATGAAAATTTAGGGGGAAAAAATTCAATTGTGTGAAGAGTTGAACTCGAGCTTTGACAGCTCGAGTCAGACACGCAGACGAGGAGCTATGTGAGTTACACTGCAGACATTGAATACGCATATACCCGCCTTAAGGTGAAAACATTAAACTTATAAATAGAATGAAAAAAATTGAATCAAAAAGTCCTTTACCACTTTTCAAAATGTTGAGCTGTTTCGGAAATACAACGGTTCGAAGTTAACCAATCAGGTGCCTGCGGTACCGAAGCGGCAACGGAGCGTCCCCACTACTGAACGTTTCGCTGCGCGCGCGCGGTCTTCGCGGTAGAGGGGATGGAAATCTAACTCACTCGCCATTGACCAACTTCGAATTGTCCTAACTCCGGAACGGCTTAAAATTTCGAAAAGTTGTAAAGACCTTTTCGATTCAATTTTTTCTATTCTATCTGTGGTTTTAATATGTACGTATTTAGACGGAACACCTTGTATATTTATGTATCTACACTCACTTTAGTATTTAACAATTAAAAAATTGTAAAGAATTGTTTCTATTCTATTCTTTCGAATTCCATAAAACTTATATAATTAACGAAATATTAAAGTGGAATCGATTGGGATTCTTTTCCATACACAAAACGAAAACATATCAGTGAATGCGATGGAATTGGAGAGAAATGGAATTCAAAAAGATTGAACATTTCACCCAATCTTATGGAAAGTAAGAAATTTTTTTTTTCCTCGCTTGTTGGGATGTTAATTTTAATATTTACTTTAGTTTTTTCAGTGTAACAAAATTAATTTTTTTATTTTCTTTTATTTTTATTTTATAAATAATTCTTTTCAGTGTAACAATTTATTTAAAAAATTTTTTTTAAACATAATAAATAATTTTGTTTCAGTGTAACAATTTATTTTAAAATTTTTTTTAAACATAAATAATTTTTTTTCAGTGCAACAAAATTAATTTTTTTATTTTTTTAACATAATATTAAATAAAAAAAGATGTATTGTTTATAGATATTTTCATTCGTCAAACAAACGAATAAGTTTGGTAAACTCTATTCGGTGATCACATCTGCCTGGGAAATTAAAACAGACTGGCATCTGTTGGTTAGGAGTGTTCTGTTGATTTTACTTTGTTCTCTTGTTTTGTCTATAACGATATAAATTTACGTAGCTGTGGTGAGTTTTGTTGTTCTTTGAGAGAAATAAACTAACTAAAGCGCCTCGATTTATGTTGAAGAGTACTTTCTTCACTTATTAATATTTTTATTTTTTTCCTCTTTTCACGACTTTTCCGTTTTTTAATCAATTCAGTTGTCTTGTGATTTACATTTTCAAAGAATTTTACAATTCATTTATATTCAATACTATTATTCTATTATTATATGTAGAATATTCTATTATAGAGTATTCTATTCTAATACTATTATTCCTGGGTTCGCCCCCAGCGCAGTTGATGTCCAAAATTTTTTCACAGTTTTTAATTTTTCAAACAATACTAAAAAGTCATCTGGGTTTAAATATCGAGTTTCAGAATTTTCAAACGTGTCGATCACGTAGGAATCTAGATCGCTAGTTAAGTGAATATTTCATACGATGGATTGAAATAAGTTTGACGTCAAAAATTCTGGGAAAATTTGAATATCTATTATTCAATATTGCAAATTTATTATCACAATTAAGTGAATATTTTTTTAGTCTTTTTTAGTGGAAAAATTTGAATTTATATACAAGGGTTAAAATAAAAAATCACTAAAATGAATCACATATAATTTATCTATAATTATATAAAATACAGTCTAACTATATTAATATTAAAATGTGGAATTAATATTAAATTTACAAGATATGGATTTGGGATATATCAGAAAACACTCAAAAGGGAATTTGTTTTCTACTCACATCATTATGATTTCAATTATGTGTTTCTTTTAAATATAACTAATTTTTTCTATTTCCGAGGGAAAGACTTTTTATATTCAGAAATAGAAAAGATATTTGCGTGAACATATGGACATTTCTCGTTGCAGCGTGGTACACTGAGCAATGATTTACGATCGTGGTTACTGCAATAAAGCATCTACTACCTTGCAGGTCAACGCGAATTATTGTTTTCGTAAACTAAGAACTTTTTTTTATCAAAAAAGTACCCACAATTTGTCAGGAAAAAGTTATAAAAGTATAGGTACACACAGAAAATATTTCCCAGGACTATAGTAATTTTTTCACTACACTACCTCTATATTTCATTGAAACTTAAATTTGAGCTATTTCAATGAAACTTTTCGCTTGACCTTAAAAATTTATTGTGAGTATAAATTCAAATTCAAAATGACGGAAAAAATGCCTTTTTATCCCAAATCCTATGAAACGCACTACATATGGATTTTAGCTGATTACGAATCTGTTGACATTTTTCCTATACCTATGTAAAATTTAAATGTATTAAAATCTGCACGCTGATGGGGGTTTGAACCGCCTCGACCCTTCGCTTAATATGTCAACGCTCTAACCAATATGCTACGGACGTCTACACGAAAAAAATGTTTTTTAAATTTTAAGCAACTTGTTAAAGAATCTTGGATATGATGTTTAATTTTCCAAAATTCAAAAAATATTTTGAATCACTGCAACCATTTTTTTCGAAGCGCTTCCGAAAATCGCGTGTCATTGCTTTTTTATCTAATACTTTTAATTGAATTTCCAGCAAAAACTCTTCAAATGTTGTACTTTTATAATAAAATTACTAAAATATTGTGGCTTTATCCGGAGATTCTAAAAACATTCGTAAAAATGTGCTTCTTTTGACTGAATTAATAATAAATGACTTAAATAAATGAATTTAATACTTGAAGAAATTTGGCTAGTGCAGAAAAACATTAACAATTAATTACTTAACAAAAACTAACAAAACATTAAGCAATTAAAAATTAAAGATAATAAATAAAGTAGATTCAGTGATTGAATGACATTTTTATATTGACGCATCAATCTTTTATGTCAAACAAAAATTTTTACGTAAAGGGATTAAAACGGTGGAAACAATCCTTACTTGATTGTTGCTTCTGGCGGCCGCATTTAAATCCCTCTGCAAAGAAGGCAAGGTGTGTTTCAGGTACGGAAGTACGAATCCTCTGAGAGGAAAATTAGTAGCCTCTTGTAGAGCAGAATGGAATTCCTCAGCTGACATTGCACCACTCTGTAAATAAAAGTTTGTTAAACATGTAAATCTATATTTCAATTTCTTGTCCGCTTCAAGAAAGTAGCCCTATACTGATGGAAAAACTATTACTAAAATCTATTAACATAAAAAGAAGAAAACTAATAGAAAACAGCCAGAAAATACATACACGAAAAAATTTAGTTTACAGAATTTTACAAAACTTTTTAGTATTCTTGGATATATCAATTCACAAAGTTAATATTATATGATGTACAAAGCAGTTTTGTAAAGTCCAAGAAAATTTTACTACCAATTACTAAACTAGTTACAACATTTCTATATAATTTTCTAAGTTGTCCTGAAATATTCGTATATTTTACCAAACTGATCATATAAAATTAGGTTTGTGAATTGATATATCCAAGAATACAAAAAGTTTTGTAAAATTCAATAATCTAAATTTTTCCGTGTATACCTATCTAAATTAAAAAAAATTTAATAAATACCGAAAACAATAATGATTGCAACAAAATTAATACATAATTTACATAAATATCTGTGAGAAAGAAATATCGGCGAAGCTTCTAACAATAATTTTGAAAATCTATCCTTTAATCGTCTATTTGCTGTCAAAAGAACAACCAAAGACAGCTTTTGGTAAACTGTGTATCATAAAATTCAACTTTCTCGTAAATGCTTTACGATAAAAATAAAAGTCTCTTTTTCTATTTAATGGAGCACAAAGGCATTTTGATATTGCGATTGTACCACAATGTGAACAGTTTGGCAAAATTGAGAGTCAGTATACATTGCAGTACTTCAACTAAATTGCAATTTTAATGCAAGATAATATACTTTATAACCACTAACGAAGAGAAATGATACGTGGTGATAGGCACAGAAAACCTAAAACTCTATTCGTTCTATAAAGTAAGTTTATACTCAGCAATTTGTTCTTTAATTGGTTACGCAATGTGTGCTCTATTTCACAAAAAAACATTGCGTTAGTCTAATTAATCAAAAAATTGATTATAATCAAACTGTAGTAAAGTAAAATTTTTAACTATACGATGCTCTACGAGAATCTCTCCTCTCATACATTTTTAATCTATTTTTTCCAAAATTCTAAACTTTTCTACACTTTTCGAGCCAAAATCTCATTCAAATGTGTACTAATAGAAACAATAATTATACCAACTCTTATCGTAAATGTAATTAATACTTTTTAATTAATTGATATAAGTATTATGCACAGTATAGTAGATTGTAATTATTAATTACGGTACGCAAAAAAAGTGGTCTGTGCATTTAAACAGAATCAACTATCTATATGTGCAGTTTGATGCGATAAATTCTAATCCGGAGTACGTTTGACCTATACACCTTCATTTTGAGCAAATTACAAAAAACGCTAAAATCGCAGAAAATGGTTAAGAATGTTGAAAAATTGCATTTATGAAGATAAAGATAAATTTATTAAATAAGATCCAGTGTAATTAGACCCAGTTAATTCTTTATATGGGTGATTCTACGAATAAAGGACGAAAATGACTATAATTTCGGCGAAAAGTTTTTTGCAGGTTTAAGTTTCGCCAAGTAGACAAAGTTCAAGGTAATGATATTGTATAAATTATTCCAAAGTGTCCAGTAAAAAAATTGAAATTATAAATTTTTTGGGCATTTATTTAAAAAATAATCAGGAGATTCAAATTATCAATTTTAATTTAAGAATAACTTGAAAAATAAACAAAGGATTTTCATGAAAATGGCTACTCGGGGATTTTTGGGGTCGTTGAGCACGAATTTAATGTCCTTTTTTTCAAATTCAAAATGGCGGATCCAATATGGCGGACAAATTTTTAAAAAATAGCTATTTGCACTTGAATCTTGTTACCCAGGGGTTTTTGA
>WNHD01003936.1:0-11928 GCA_011057455.1 Ganaspis sp. Gsp50
TTTAGATTTTGAAAATTCGACTTCAAAATATTCCAGGGGACAATACTTCTACGCGTTTCGAGCGTCTAACGAGTTATTGCATGTGCCCCCTCAATTGTAATATATAGTATTATCGATAGTAATATATTAACAACAGTATAATATATTGACAATAGTAATATAATATTTTAATGATAAAAAGACAGTACAATTCTTTTACAGCACAGATGGAATTATTTAATCTTCAGTTCTAAAGATTGAATCACAACGAAAGTAAAGAAGATTGAAAGTAGAAAGAATTTTCAAAATGAGGATGAGAATTTGGGCGCAGTGAAAGTTATGTCTGATACTTTTTGGTGTAAAAATCATCGAAAAAAGTTCATTTACATTTTTAAGCTTCTTTTCTATCTTTTAGGTTCTACTTCTATTTTTGTAAACTGGTTTTTTAAAACATTATTCTAATGAAGAAACTGGATAAGTTTCGAAACGTTTATAGCTTAATATTGTTTTTCCTACATTGGTCGCATACTTTTGAATAACATATTTAGGACGTGAAAAATTCAGTCACTAATTTCAAGACAAATAATTTAATAACTCAATCGAATAATTTTATTTATGCAATTACGATAAATAATTCTATTTATATTCTATTGATAGTTCTCGTTTTATTAATAGTTCTCGTTCTATTAATAGTTTTCATTCTATTAATAGTCAATTTCTGTTCTATTGATAAGCAATTTGTGTTCTAATATAAATAATAGTTTATTTATATTCTAATAATAGTCTATTTATATTCTAATAATAGTCGCTATTTATATTCTAATAATATTCTACTCCTATTCTAATAATATTCTACTTCTATTTTAATAATCGTCCATTCTTGTTCTATTAATATTTCTGTTTCTGTTCAATTAAAACAGAAGTGTATTTCAATTTTTTTAATAATTCTATTTTTATTACATTTAAAATTATATTTCCAGCCTATTTTAATATAATCAGAAAACAATCAATCGTTTTGAGGCGAATGATGAAAGAAGAGTTTCAAAACGTGTCAACAGCACTACCATCCATCAAAAATTAATTTTTAGACTGATGATTAATCAATCATAATCCTATAGCGTTTTTTCAATTAAAACTAAGAGCAATTAAAAAGCTGCATCTATTTTTCCACAGTACTCGAATGATCATTTAACTTAAATTTATCACCATCGAATATATAAACGCTAATAAGTTTCTTTTTTCTGCATTGAGGCCTGATTCACTAAAGGCAAAATTCGCATCTAGATTCACTGACACCTTGAAAGCAGATTGCCAATTAGTCAAAAGTAAACAATAAGACAGAGTTAAAATAAAGTAAAAAGCAAGATAGAGTGAAACAATGCTTTCCTATGAGGAAGCAAAAAAAGTAAAAATCATAAGATAGGGTAAGAAGTAAAAAATAAGATAGAGTAAACAAAATTAAAAACAAGATAGAGTAAAAAAGTAAATGACAAGATAGAGCAAAAAACAAATTAAAGACAAGATAGAGTAAAAAAGTAAATGACAAGATAGAGCAAAAAAAAATTAAAAACAAGATAGAGTACAAAAAAGTAAAAAACAAGATAGACTAAAGAAAGTAAAAACTAAGATAGAAGGGTCATAGATTTAAAATTCGTACATTCAATTGAAGGGGAAAGGCACAATGAGAATACACAACAGTAGTCTACAATTAGAATACTGAAAGGAAGAGAATCTAAAACGTCCATCATAATTTAAAATAAGGAACTGATGACCTCAGGATACTGAAACTGAAGAATTCCTAATGGTATTGAAATACCTTCCCCTTATGACCTAAATACAAAACTTAGGCCATCCTAATCTCGGCTAGTGAGTTAGGGAGGAGCAGAAGGGATCCGCCCAATCGAAACACGACGCTGGATCGTTTGTTTAAAAAATTATCGAAGAAAGTTATCTGGGGAGGTATCGCATGTTGAGTAGAAACGTGGAGATGAGTGTACCGATGATGTGTGTACGTGTGCGTTTGTCACACGTGAGATGTGGAGGGGGTCATGGGGACCTCAGGAACTCCTATAAAGATTGAAGCTCCAGTCATGGCCAGGTCACACAGCTCCGAAAATTTTCCGAACGATCTTGAAGTGACAGTTCTCTCAGAGTGATTCAAATTCAATCAAAATGTACAAGTTTCTTGTTCTTGGTTTCGTAGTGGCGGCGGTGGCTGCAGTCCCAGCACCGGAAGCTGGTGCAGTCGAGGGTGTTCAGAATTTGGATTGCTTCCAAACGGATCAAGATTTCTTCAGTTGCCTCACAATCAAAGCTGCACATGCTCTCTCAAGAGCAGCAAGGTCCAGCGACATCAATCTCTTTGATGGAGTTAAATTCGTCAGGGAAGCTAACGGTGAGAAAAATTTGCCATTCGAGGATTTTTAGTTTGTGAACAGTGATAAAGGCAGGGAGAAACTTGGATTCTTGAACTTATCAGTGACAATTCGCTTTTTTTATTTTAATAAATTATTTATTTTTCTTTTTTATTTATAACTTTATTTTGTTTGTTTATTTTATTCTATTTGTTTATTATTATTTGATTATTACTCATTTGTTATGTTTGCTCATTTTATTCATTTCTTTTATTCATTTATTTTTTTATTTTATTCCTCCTTTTGTTTTATTCATTTACTTTATATATTTATTTTATTCATTAATATTATTTATTAATTTCCTTTATTAATTTTATTTATTAATTTTATTTATTAATTTTACTTATTAATTATATTTTTGTATTATACTTTTTATTTTAGTATTCACTTTGCATATTTGCTTTTAATACAATTTTGTACTTTTAAATTTATTGCTTCCTCATGGAAAAAGTAGTTTCATTATATTTTGGAATTTTTTTAAATTTCATTTTGTAATCTTATTTTCACTTCAAATTTTGTTCATTGTTTTTAATCTTTTGCGGTAGAAAATTAATTGTATGAAAAGTAAGAAAGAAACGATTTAAGAAATAAATTTCTTTAGGAAAAAAGGCATAAAACTAAATAATAAACTCTCTTAATTTGAATCAGTCAAAATTCCACTGATTTGAAATCAATGACACACTTCTGGCTATTTAATCAGTAAAATGTGACAGCAAATCAGCAAAATTCCACTGTTTCCATAGCCAGAAGTGTGTTACTTGAAATCAGTGTAATTTTGACTGATTCAAATTAAGAGACTCAATTTTTACGAGAAATCAAAAATAATTTTTAAGAACTAACAAGAAACGAATTTTTATAGAGGAAAATTCGAAAATATCTTTTTTTAAACAAAAGGTTTGAAACTTTGGTATTCAAGACAATTTAAAAATAAATATTTCGAAAAATAATCCAAAATACGGAACAAATGTTGTTCCGACTTTAGTAAAAGCAAACATTCTGGAAACACATAATCAGCTGCATAATCAATTCCTAAATTTGTTGTTACTATTATTATTGTTGTTATTAGTATTGTTATTAGTTTTGTTATTAGTGTTATTAGTATTGTTATTATTATTGCTATTATTGTTTTATTATTATTATTATTATTATTATTATTATTATTATTATTTTATCATTATTATTGCTATTAATATTTTTGCTATTACTATTGTCATTATTATTATTATTATTATTATTATTATTACTATTATTATTATTATTATTATTTATTTATTTATTTTACAAATGTCTTCAATCCTTTTTTGTAAGCTCTTGCATCAATTTTTTGAAAACTTTTATTTTTAACTACTTATTTTATTACACGTTTTTTGAATACTTCTTTAAACGTTTCCTGAATACTTTTTCATAACACATCCTGCTCTTTAGTTTTTATCTATTCAAAAGCTGTCTTTCTAATGACGAAGATTTCGATTTCAAGCAATTGAGGTCGAGTAGATGGTTATTACGTTTTTGAAAGTCAAAATTCCTGCCGGTAATTTTACAGTCATTTGCATAGAATAAAAATCACATACGTCTTTGGAATACAAACGAATCAGGTACACGAGTAATATACAGTTAAACCATACCTGATCATAATGTCCACATTTCATTTGTTGGTATTAGCACATTCTTTTGGGGTGTAAACTTCCATCCTACGCTAAAAGCCACGTACAACTTGTTTACTATTCGAGGAATTGCAAGAGACGAGCGAATTTCTTGTGCTAGAAATGTTTTAAAATTACATTAGTCATCGAAACTTATGGCTTTCTTTGTCCAATTTTTTATGCTTTTACGCCGTACGTTTCTTATGGTCATTAGAAATAAGTTTCTTTCTATTGCGGGACTTTTGACTCTTCAATTTCCATAATAAATGAAGACATACGAGAATTTTTACTGCTCGTAAAAAACTGTTTTGAATAGAAAAGAAATTTCGAGCTTGTAAAATCATATCAATTGTCAAACCAGTTTTCTAACAAACCAGTTTTTTTAGAATATGAGTATATTTAGATTTACTGAAACATTTGTAGAATCAGATTTGAATAAAATTTGTTTCATTCTTGAGATAGTGAAATGAGACAAATTTTAATTCATATAAGATAAAATTAGCAATCTTTTAAGGGGGAATTTGTTTTCGTTAGATAAAGATTACGAACTTGATTTTCGAATAATGTCGAATTTCTGGAGTTATATAACTATTTTGTATTACTTCTTCTATTTTTTATAACGCCATTTCTTGCTCAATAAAATAGTACTTTATCTTTTGGAATATTATTTCTTGTCCTTTTCTAAAATTCATAAATTGCTGAAATTTCACTTTCTAAAATTCAATTTGCTACAATTTAATTTGTTAAAATATTTAGTTTGCTAAAACTTAATTTGCTAAAATTTAATTTGCCAAAATTTAATTTGCCAAAATTTAAGTTTCTACAATTTAATTTGCCAAAATATTACTTCCTTGCCTGGAATATTATTCAATTTCCTATAAAGTGTTGATGTAATTTCTGTTAGCTCAGAAATGATCAAATAGTTGTGTGACATTTTAATATTATTACAGTTCCAGTGGAACGAAATGGAAAGTCTCTCAAGCCTGAAACCGACGTTTTGAATGAACTTCCACGTGATATAACCGACAGGACCTTGAAACTAGCGAATATGCTCTTCGAATCCGCAATAGCTTTTTTCAAATCCCATACCTTGAAAGTCAGCATGGACGAAGAAACTGTTTCTCGTGCCCTTACTGAAGGTAAGTTTTATTTTATAATACCTAATTATAGCGAAAAACTCAGTAGATAGACATATACGTATCCACACAGTGGATAAACTTACACATAAATTAGCACCAATTTCATTGAATCGAATTAAATAATTAGCTATAATTAAGATCATCGAAAAATTTTCACGTATCGGAATTTCGTATGATGTAATTCAAGAAGAACTAATTCACGCGAGGCACTTGAGATCTTGCTGAATTGTGACTTTTCCTGGGTTCATTCACAAATTCAGTTCTTTATCCTATTACACAATCCTTTTTACTCCTCTGGCGATTGCATCCTGCGAATTGACGTCAAAGACACGTCACGTGAAAAGAACATACCAACCGCGCCTTTCTCTTGTTGAATCCTATCTCATCCATCGAACCTGTTCCGGTTGAATTCCTTTTCAAGGGTGACTCCTTTTCACTTTCTTCTATCCACGTGGCTCTTAAATTTTACCTATTTTTATTACAAGATCAACATCCAGGACAATTAACTTTCTTTTCTACCCACGCGTGAAAGTAACCGTAATCTGCTCTTTAAGATCAAATATTATCATTCATCCGTTCAATTTTAAATCTTTTCTCATTTTTGTTCGGCTTTTTTAATTCCTGTTTTTAGAATCCTTTGTATTTTCCGCTTTTTCGATTCTTTGTTTTGCTTCTTTTTTTAATATGTTTAATTAACTTTTTAGTGAGTGTTATTTTCTGCATTTTTTGTTTACGGGTCTCGAAGTGTTCAATTCGTTTCTTAGAAAGATCATGGAAAGGCAAAATTGCTATTTGATTCACTTTTACTTTTTAGTAACGGGAACTATATCTGTAGCAATATTTTTATTTGTTAGTAATTTATTATTATTTTGTAATGTTTAATGTTAGTATAGGACATAAAGACACATCGTGTTAAGAGTATGATTACAGTTTACATGATTATCGAATACGTGAGATTGTTTAGATAGCAATCTTTTAAAATAATCGTTTTTATAACAATCGTTTTTAGAATAATCGTTTCTTTAATCATAGTTTTTATAATAATTGTTTGCATAATAATCATTTATATAATAAGAGTTTATAATGATAAACATTTATAAAAATAACCGTTTATTGAAGTCAAATAATTTTCTCTTCATTTTAACTTATATACAATACTCTTACTTGTCTATATTCTACTACTTAATTATACTTTTACTATTCTTTATGAGATTCTTTATTTACCTATTTTTTTACTTACTTATTCTTTACATACATAGAAAAACAAAATGTCATTTTTAAATGCATCACGTTGATTTGCAAGATAAATTGAAATTCTACACGCATATGTAAAAATTCAAGCTCATCTTGCAATTTCACATTTTGTCTTTTCTGTGTATTCTTCATTTAATCGCCAATTCATTAAATTCGTTTCTAATTTTCTATTATTCGCTGGTTATTCAAAACTAAATACTAAATACTAAACTATCAAAACTAACTCAGGATTATTTTCCCTAGGTCGTGGTAAAATAAAGAAAATGATCCTGCCCTTGGCTGCTGCTTTTGGAGTAAAACTTCTGACCCTCGTTCCAATACTTTTCGGAGGTTTAGTTCTCCTCGTATTCAAGGCTCTTGTTGTTGGTAAAATTGCTCTTCTCTTGGCTGCAGTCTTAGGCTTCCAGAAAATGTTCGGAGCAGGAGGTAGTGCTGCAGGTTTGTTCAACAAAAATGCTCAACCCAGTGGATGGTATGATGGACAATCGAACCAACAATGGAGTGGAGCTGGTGCCCAATCCCAAGGATACTACAGGAGAAGTTTCGATGGAACTACCAAAGGAGATGCACATGAATTGGCATATGCTGCTCATGCTCCAGTCACCAACGAAACTAACTAATTCGAAAATCTCCTCAATCCGTAAGGAACCACTCGACTGCTAGTTTTAATATTTATAAACATCTTTTCTGTAATTTATTTTTAAATTAAATGTACTTTTGTGCTAAATAAATTATTTAAAATTTTTTACCAATTCGGTTCGTATTTATTGCGTTTGGTTTCGTCTGATAAACTATAGTTGTTTATTGGGTTCAGCAATGGAGAGAAGAGTTTTTTCATCTATTTTTTTTTAAACTTTGGGGAAGAGTTTTTTCAAATGTTTAAACAGATTTATTTCAATTTTTCATTTCCATTTTTTGAAATGATTTATTTTAATTTTTCGTTTCAATTTTTTGAAATAGATTTTTATTTTTATTTTTAATTTCAATTTTTTGAAATAGATTTATTCTAAAATTTCAGTTGCTGAATACTCAAAAAAAAGATTAATTTTGAACTTGGTTTTAAAAAATTGTAATGTAAATTTACTTCCAATCTGATTGTTTTGCTTACTTCTTTACTTATTTTTATAAAAGTTATTGTGTCTCAATGTCTGACTTAAAAAAATCTTTTAAATTATTTCTTTTCGTTTCTTTCTCTTAATTTATTGTTCTTTAATTTTTTCTTTTTATTTATTTCTTTTAGTTTATTTTTCTTTGATTTTTCTATTCGTCTATTTCTCTTATTGTTGGTTTATTTTTTAATGATTTTTTGTTTTCGTCTAATTTTCTTTGTTTATGTTTTCTTGATTTTTCCTTTTCGTCTATTTCTCTTTATTTATTTTCCTTTGATTTATTGTTTTCCGTTTATTTCTTGTTGTTTATTGCTTTTTGATTTTTGTTTGTTTATTTCTTAGTTTATTTCTCTTAGTTTATTTCTCTTAGTTTATTTCTCTTAGTTTATTTCTCTTAGTTTATTTCTCTTAGTTTATTACTCTTAGTTTATTTCTCTTAGTTTATGTTTATTTTATTTTTTCTTTTAATTTGTTTCTTTGACTTTTGACTTTATTTCTTTTCACTCCTTTCCGTTATCCTTTTTAATTTTTCACTTTGAATAATTCTTTTCGGTTTTTTATTTACTCGAATCTTTTCTATTATTCACTTTTGCAGTTTATTAATTATTGATTCAATCAACTCACTTTGTTCAGTTCCATTTATTTGTTTAATTATTACGTATTTTGACTAACATTTTAAATCCCTTAAACTGAATTATTCCTTTGGACTTTTATCCTTTGAATCTTCTATTCTTTAGATTTATACATAGTTTTTTTTGCAATTCAGTTTTTTTAATTTAATTTTTCACAATATTTCAAAACTCTTTAAATTTAACTCAGTTTATTCAACTCAGTTCACTGAAAAAAATATTCTTAAGTTAAGAATATATTCTTGTTTTAAGTATATTTTACTCTAAATTTAAGAATAAATTGCCCTGAAAATATTCTTAAATACGCGCCAAGAATATATCCTTAAAAATAGAATACAATTTTTTCAGTGTTTCTTTCTAATTCTCTTCCTCGAACTTATTTGTTTTCTCTAACTTATATTATCTCACACCTTTCGACTTATTTCCTCTAGACTATGTTTTGATTTTTTTTATTTCGCCATTTTGTTTGACAACTTATTATACTTCATATTTTCTAGTTAATAATTTTCATTTATTTCTTTATAAACCCATTTCTTTTGACTTTTCTCTTTCAACCCCTCTTTCAAAATTTCTTCATTTAATTTTTGTTTACTTTTCTAAATTTTGTCTACTTTTTTGAATTTTGTTCACTTTTCTGAATCTTGTTAACTTTTCTTAACTTATTAAAATACGAAATTAAATCGTTATGAACAGATTACACACAATTTGATTGTTTTTCAAACGAAAGAAATAGGGGTCAAAAGTGTACAAGAAGAACGTGAGAATTTGTAATAATGAGGCGGTATTATTTCCAACAATTGAAAAAGCTCATATGCGATTCAAATTGAATATGCTCTTAAGCGAACGCCTTCTCATTGCTTTTTTATTCTTGCTCCTTTCACCTTCTTCTGTTGCACTCCTTCCATTATTGTCTACTTAGCTCTCGCATTTTTTCCAATGAGATTTGGGCCACGGGTTTGCATACTATACTGTGTCACGACGACCGCGGAAAACTAATTCTCGCCTGAAAGCCAGAAACGATATCTACATATCGATCAAGAATGCATGAACGTCGAAATTTTTGTAAACCGGATATTCATTAAGGAATTTAAGTCTTTCGGGACGTGAGATTTTCTTCAAATTTCTATTTTCGTCGGTTCATTCTTACGGTGTTTAGGTATATATTAAATTAGGGAATATACGTGCAGTCGTGCATATATAAACATGTCTATGCGACCATAACATTACATACATA
Organism: Ganaspis sp. Gsp50; assembly: GCA_011057455.1. Lineage (NCBI taxonomy): Eukaryota > Metazoa > Arthropoda > Insecta > Hymenoptera > Figitidae > Ganaspis > Ganaspis sp. Gsp50. Next base: position 9,402 of record WNHD01003936.1, read on the forward strand.
CATACATACATATATACATAATTAATGTAAAAGAAAAAAAAATTATTACAAATGCATGTGTAGTTACAATTGTGTTATAAATTTGATCATTATTAATTAATTGAGAAGGGTTTTGTAGCATAAAATTATATTGTAATAAAAAACGAAATTTCGAATTAAAATAGATGCCTCAGGATCTATAGGGGTCGAAAGTGACATTAATAAAAGGAAAATCGTCAGAGTGAACGAGACGTCACGAGCAAAGTCAGTAGATTGTAATGCACTGCGTTCAATACGAGGCATTAAAATTCAAAACGTTCATGTCCCATACGAGGTTTGCCAAATGGTTCACAAATCCCCCACCCTCATTCTGCTATGTAGATATAAAAGTAAAATTGCCTGGGGGCAAAACAGTCAAAATTTGCTCGTCGTTGTCGGTAATACGATTCGCTAAAAACTGAAAGATTTAATAATAGTGTAATAACTTTGTTTCTTAAAAAAGCGTTTTTCTTAAAAAATTGTATCGCATTTTAAGAATTGTACTTTTAGTAAAATAAAATGAAAATCCTGGTGGTTTGTTTGTGCCTGAGCACCGCAGTAATGTCGAATCCCACAAGACTTGCGAATGATTTGGAACTAATGGAATCGAAACTGACAAAAGAAATGGATCAATTTAACAAGCAAGAATCTATCAATATTTATGGAAATATGATAAGTCTTGAGAAAATTTCTGTAGATGAGAAAGAAGAGAATGCAGAAAAGGATCCCCTGGTGAGGAGGATTGATGAATTTCTCAGAAGCAGGAAAATTCTAATCAGATTTCCAAATGATGGATCGCCTGCTGATTTCCTTGGCAGAGGTCTTGGGGAGAAGAATATTGAGTTCGAACTTCGAAAACTAACTCACGGTGCATCCGAAGGTAAGGAATAGTAAAAAATTACCAGAACCGTTATGAAACTGAAAATCTATTGCTTTAAATTTTCATTTTTGTGCAGCGACTATTTTTGAACTATTGGAGAAATATTTTCATTAATGACAATTTTGATTGAGAACATGTGTCTGACAGGATCGGTTTCTTGAAATTAAAATGAGTCCGTTTACTGTTAGTTCACTGATGGGAAGCATTTTTCAAAGCTGGAATCTCTTCTGGGCTTGAAAAGTTAATTGAAAAACGTCTCTTTAAAAGAAGTGGGTAGTAAAATTTTCGAATACGACAGGCGTGTAATTTGAGCCAGACAGAGATCAAACTTGTGCAAGTAAAAGAGCTAACATCTTATTACGTTATAAGAACACAAGTGTTACATGAAAATTTATATCTGCTGGTCTACTAAGCTCGCATCCTGCACTCATACGTAATAATTAAAGCATCTCAAGAGAAACTAGTTTACTTTTAATAGTTATATTATGTAAAACAAAAGTTATTCTTTATATCATTATTTCACAATATCTTCATTGCGGTAAAAATGTGTCCAATTAGTACGCTTACTATTTCCGGAATATTATTTTTTATTGGTTATTATTTAAACCAATCGTTTAAAACAGTATTTTTTGTACATATTGTCTTTTATAGATATTATTATTTATAGATATTATTGTTTATAGACATTATTATTTATGGGCATTATTGTTTATTACTATAATATACTATTTTATGTTATTATTTACCGTAAAGTTTAACATGATTTCAAAAATGTCTATGCCTTAATTTATTTAGCAGGAATTTAATTAATGAAATAAAAACTTCAAGTTTGTATTACCTTTTTGTTTTTTGAACTAAAAGTGTTTCGCTAACAAAATCTAACGAACGTGTGATCTATATAGAGAATTTATTATCCTGAACTAATTAATTTGCTTTCAATATTATGGCAATTGGGTCAAGAAATGAGTTGAAGGTTAATATCTGCTTCATTTCTAGCAATTAGTATGCATACAATCTATATGTGAATATGTGAAAAGTTTTCATTTCGGTCTAATTACATTTTACGAGAAGGAAGAATAGAATCAGTTTCATTTGAACGGTTTTTCTACTTCAATTTACAGAAATCAATGAAATAGAGCGAAAATAATATTATGCAGAAATTTTCGAGTGAAATATGCAATCGATAACAAATCATACTTCTATTACTTTTTCATTTAACTTATTTTTATTTTGAATCTTACAACCTAATGGAATTCAGAGAAATCAATTATTTCTTGATAGTAGAGAAATTGCTTTTCTCTTTCTTCTTTATTTATAGTTTCTTATAATTTCATTCACGTATTTTTGTAATTTAGGATATTCTTATTTACGATTTTGATTTAGTATATTTAGATATTTTTTGTATATTATATGCGTATTGAAGAGAATACCTAGATTCTTTTAAAGAATATAAAATTAAAGATAATCTTATTAAACATGAGATTGATATTTTCAGTAATAGTAAAAGTAAGATTAATGATAAATGAATAAGCACACAGAAAAAAATAAGTGTTCGATTTGATGCAAATAGTTTTAGAAAAGTACTTGCATTCGTGTTAAAACCAGAAATGAACTGAAAATCAATATAAA
>WNHD01003937.1:0-11924 GCA_011057455.1 Ganaspis sp. Gsp50
AATTGTATTCATATTAGAAACACTACATTTCCCTTGATCAATGTGAATTTTAACAAAAAGCGTGCATTAATTTTCATTTTTTTGAAAAGAAGAATTATGTCTCATGTATTTGCAAGTTTGATTGTGAACCTGAAATTTTTTCTGATTTTTCTTTTTTTTATTCGATTAAGTATAAAAAAAGCCAAAATTTTATTCATGTTAGAAACACTACGCTTCTCTGGATAAATATGAATTTTAACAAAAAGTGTTCCTCAATTATCCATTTTTTTAAAAGAAGTGTCATGTCTCATGTATTTGCAAGATTGACTGTGTTCGTGAAATTTTTTCTGATTTTTCTTTTTTTTAGTCGATTAAGTATAAGAATTGCTAAAATTTTATTCATGTTAGAAACACCACAATTCTCTGGATCAATTTAAATTTTCACAAAAAGGGTGGATCCTTTTTTTTTAAAAAAAAGAACCATGTTTACGTATTTGGAAGTTTGACTGTCTTCCTGAAATTTTTTCTGATTTTTCTTTTTTTATTCGATTAAGTATAAGAATTGCTAAAATTTTATTCATGTTAGAAACACTACACTTCTCTGGATCAATTTGAATTTTCACAAAAAGCGTGAATCCTATTGTTTAAAAAAACAAGAATCATGTTCACGTATTTGCAAGTTTGACTGTGTTCCAGAAATTTTTTCTGATTTTTCTCTTTTTTAGTCAATTAAATATAAGGAGTGCTAAAATTTTATTCATGTTGGAAACACCTCACTTCTCTGGATCAATTTAAATTTTCATTAATAGCGTGAATTATTTTTTTTAAAAAACAAGAATCATGTGCACGTATTTGCAAGTTTGACTGTGTTCCTGAAATTTTTTCTTTTTTTTCTTTTTTTTATTCGATTAAGTATAAAAAAACCTAAAATTTTATTCATGTTAGAAACACTACACTCCTCTGGATCAATTTGAATTTTCACAAAAAGTGTGACTCAATTATCCATTTTTTTAAAAAGAAGAATCATGTCTCATGTATTTGCAAGTTTGACTGTGTTCCTGAAATTTTTTCTGATTTTTCTTTTTTTTATTCGATTAAGTATAAAAAAACCCAAAATTTTATTCATGTTAGAAACACTACACTCCTCGGGATCAATTTGAATTTTCACAAAAAGTGTGAATCCTTTTTTTTTAAAAAAAAAAGAATCATGTTTACGTATTTGTAAATTTGACTATGTTCCCGAAATTTTTTCTGATCTTTCTTTTTTTTATTCGATTAAGTATAAGAATTGCTAAAATTTTATTCATGTTGGAAACACCATACTTCTCTGGATCAATTTAAATTTTCACAAAAAGCGTGAATCCTTTTTTTTTTTAAAAAAAAAGAACCATGTGCACGTATTTGCAAGTTTGACTGAGTTCCTGAAATATTTCTCGAATTATCTTTTTTTTATTCGATTAAGTAAAAAAAAACCCAAAATTTTTTTCATGTTTGAAACACTACACTTCTCTGGATCAATTTGAATTTTCACAAAAAGCGTGAATCCTTTTTTTTTTAAAAAAAAAAGAACCATGTTCACCTATTTGCAAGTTTGACTGTGTTCCTGAAATTTTTTCTGATTTTTCTCTTTTTTACTCGATTAAATATAAGAAAAGCCAAAATTTTATTCACGTTAGAAACACTACGCTTCTCTGGATAAATATGAATTTTAACAAAAAGTTTTCCTCAATTATCCATTTTTTTAAAAGAATTATCAAGTCTCATGTATTTGCAAGTTTGACTATGTTCCTGAAATTTTTTCTGATTTTTCTTTTTTTTATTCGATTAAGTATAAAAAAACCCAAGATTTTATTCATTTTAGAAACAGTACACTTCTCTGGATCAATTTAAATTTTCACAAAAAGCGTGAATCCTATTTTTTTAAAAAACAAGAAACATGTTGCATGTATTTGCAAATTTGACTGTGTTCCTGAAATTTCTTTTGAATTTTCTTTTTTTTTTATTCGATTAATTATAAGAATTGCTAAAATTTTATTTATGTTAGAAACACTACCATTTTCTGGATCAATTTGAATATTCTCTAAAAGCGTGAATCCATTTTTTTAAAAGAAGTGTCATGTCTCATTTATTTGCAAGTTTGACTATGTTCCTGAAATTTTTTCTGTTTTTTCTTTTTTTTATTCGATTAAATATAAAAAAACCTAAAATTTTATTCATGTTACAAACACTACTCTTCTCTGGATGAATTTGAATTTTTACAAAAAGCGTGAATCCTTTTTTTAATAAAAAAAGAATCATGGTCACGTATTTGCAAGTTTGACTGTGTTCCTGAAATTTTTTCTGATTTTTCTTTTTTTTATTCGATTAAGTATAAGAATTGCTAAAATTTTTTTCATGTTAGAAACACTACACTTCTCTGGATCAATTTGAATTCTCACTAAAAGCGTTAATCCTTTTTTTAGAAAAAAAAATCTTGTTGCATGTATTTGCAAATTTGACTGTGTTCCTGAAATATGTTTTGAATTTTCTTTTTTTTATTCGATTAAGTAAAAAAAAGGAAAAATCTTATTGATGTTTGAAACACTACACTTCTCTGGATCAATTTGAATTTTCACAAAAAGCCTGAATCCTTTTTTTTAATAAACAAGAATCATGTTCACGTATTTGCAAGTTTGACTGTGTTCCTGAAATCTTTTCTGAATTTTCTTTTTTTTATTCGATTAAGTATAAAAAACCCCATAATTTTATTCATGTTAGGAACACTACACTTCTCTGGATCAATTTGAATTTTCACTATAAGCGTGAATCCTATTGTTTAAAAAAACAAGAATCATGTTCACCTATTTGCAAGTTTGACTGTGTTCCTGAAATTTTTTCTGATTTTTCTCTTTTTTAGTCAATTAAATATAAGGAGTGCTAAAATTTTATTTATGTTAGAAACACTACACTTCTCTGGATCAATTTGAATTTTCACTAATTGCGTGAATCCATTTTTTTAAAAGAAGTGTCATGTCTCATGTATTTGCAAATTTGACTGTGTTCCTGAAATTTCTTTTGAATTTTCTTTTTTTTATTAGATTGAGTAAAAAAAACCCAAAACTTTATTCATGTTTGAAACACTACACTTCTCTGGATCAATTTGAATTTTCACAATAAGCGTCAACATCTAGAGAACGCTTTTACGAATTTGAATAAAATTTGTTGGAGTTTTTAAACTCGTGAATGTCAAGATTTATGTGCAAAGATTTTTACAAATTCTAATTCAATTTTTTTTGTGTCCATTTTTTAAAAAAAACCATCGTGTTTTTGACAGAAATTCTATTTTCAAATTTAAACTTTAAGTAAGTAATGAATAATTTGGATTCCTTACTTGGAGACGAATCAATGCGGTCATATATAAAATCTATATTTTACCAAGAGTTGATGAAGTGAATGACAGTTTTCTATTATTTTTGTCATTTAATTTGACATTATATGATATAACTTTTTAATTTTTGGTTGTTTCTCTTGATAACAGTTTCTCTTGACTAAATTTTCTACATTAAAAACCGAATCGATTGGTCTATATAAAGAACATATTTTACTAAGAATTTATAGAGTGAATGACAATATTTGGTTTATTTTTTAATTTAAATTTCTATTTATTGTCATAACTTTTAAAATCATCACTTTTTGTGATTGTTGCTAAAAATAAATATTTATAAATGAGAAATAAATGAACCAACGTATATAAAATGCTTATATTACCAGAAATTTATGAAAAAATTGTTACTTTTTAATTATTTTTGTAATTTTCTCTATGAGGAAGCAAGATGGTCATGAAATTAAAATAATTTTTCAATTGTTTATTATTTATTGTTGTAGTATTTTTATTGCTATTTCTGTCCATTATCCTTATTAATCATTTGTTATTATCTTCTGCAGTTTGTAAAGTTTTGTTCTTTTTGAATTTTTTTTTGTTTTCCTTCAAAGACATTTGTTGTTCTTATTGTGGCCGCTATTGGCGCAAAGTACCTAGTCTGCTTGTCAAATACGTTCAGTTGTGTATTTACTGTAATTTCTTCTATATTTATAAATAATAAATTTTTTCACGAGTGCTAGTGCAAGAGATGGACTTTCCCCACAAGAATTATTTAGTACCAATTTTCGTGAATAGGATTCATCGCAGCAGCTTGTCGCGTTAGGGCAGCATTTGTATTTGAAATTTCAGTATGTATTTTTAGGTTAAGTTTTAGTTCTACAGGAGCCTCAAGAAGGCTGCGTTCTCTTTTCTGCAAGATTTATTAATTCTTTAAAAGTTGTTGGCGAGAGTAACTCTTACATAAAATAAAGACAGTAAAAAGACTGACAACAATAAAAAAATGTATTTAGCTCGTAAAGTTAGAATTGCCTAGGTGAAGGGCTTAAGGTGTATAAAATTCTTCATGTGGTAATGAAGTAGACAATATTATGCTGCCCCAGGAGACCATAAAAGCAGAAGGCGGGCAATGTGCCCTATGTTGCTTTCAAGGCTCGTTTTAAGATTTACGTACGGATGAATAGCCAGTAGTTTAACTGAAAATACTTTTTCAAAACTTGATGAACGACAACCCAACAAATATTTTTAATATCCATAAATAAGATGTAACATCCATTGCTGAATTCTTTTAATCAATTTGTATCAATTTTCAGGTTAGAATATACTTTCTGCATTCTTTCAGGATTAAAATTTAATGAACTTCTGCAATTTAACATTAGATTCGATCCGCCATTTAGTAATTTTGAAATTCAACATCAAATTCGTAATTTTCGACCACAAAAGACCAGGAGTAACAACTTTCAAACAAATCCGATCAATTTTCAAATTGAAATCCGCCATATTGGGTCCGCCATTTTGTTTTTTTGAAATTCGATATCAGATTCGTAATTAGCGACAACAAAAACCCTTGAGTAACAACTTTCAAACATATCCGATCAAATTTCAAATTGAAATCCGCCATATTGGGTCCGCCATTTTGTTTTTTTGAAATTCAACATTAGATTCGTAATCCGCCACTTCTAGTACTTAAGTACAATATCAGATTCGTGATTAGCGATTCCAAAAGCCGTACAGTAACAATTTTCATATCAACACGATCTACTATCAAAATGTAATTCTCCGTATTGGATCCGCCATATTGGAACCGCCATTTTGAATTTCTGAGAGCAAAGATCAGATTTGTAATTAAAAGACCCAAAATACATTCTACTTGTCTCAACAATTTTAGGGTACATCTACAAACATTTTGGAAAATGAAATTGCTTCTTTTGCCATTTGAGATCCGCCATCTTGAAACCGCCATCTTGAATTCGACAAAGAAAAGGTTTGTCGCACATTGTGGATGCAATAGTTGGTTATTTGGTTTATATCTGAGAAAAGTTGAATTTAAGGCAACTTTGTAAGACCGAAGGGTAAAATTAAAATTTTTTCTTTGTAGATTTTTGAGCAACCGTCAATTAAAACAAAATAACAAATATATATGTAAAAATAAAAATTGCGAAGCTATAAAATTAGCATTTATCTAAGTGTAAGTATCAATAAAGTACCTTTTCTCGCAATTAACTCTCTTGAAGTATAAAGTAAAGTAGTTGTGTAGTGTCAGGCATCGGATCTGTAGCGAAAAACCTATTTCGGAAGATACGTCTCGTAAAAATGAAAGAAAGTGAAAGAAATAAAAGCGCCATAAAATAAAAAGGAAGACTATTCAAGGATGTTGAGCACGTAATCGCAAACTCATTGAAACAAATGGGTATTTCATTGGGCAAGCAGCGTCTCACTGTTTCGCGTTTTAGCGCACAATTTAAGACTCCGGTTAAAGTTGCTCCGCGTACTCTTGTCTCCGGTTTACAGCGTCCTAAACAAAGTTAGCAAATGCGAGGTCTTGAGTTAACATAGATGGAATGCACTTCTTTCATCACTTGTGTTTTGCAAAAATTATTACTCTCCATCTTTCTTTTACACGCCTTACTTTATACTTTCGTAAATTTATTTTTCAGCAACTTTAAACTATTTTTTACGATTACTGTACATTATTTACAAACTCTTACTTTTTTAAAACTTTTTTTTACGATTACTGTACATTATTTTTCATATTTGTTGCAGTGTAGTAATGATTAAGATTATATAGACATCACGATTGTTTAATTACTATTGTGCACTTTTCTGTACGTTTTATTTCTTATAAATAGAAATAAAAAGCAAATCAACAATTTTTTATTTAGAAAAATTAAATCACTTTTTATTAATTTTGTAGAATTTTACTCCGAATAAACAACATTAATACTTTGCAAGGTATTCAAAGTTCTAAAAATTAAAAAATATTTAATAACTCAATTTATAAATTTACCTGCCTAACGCCCTACGTCCCAGTGGATTTATCTACGCCCTAAGCTAATTTTGTGTTTATGCTTTTGTATAATTGGAGAAATCGGAAAATCCAATGTTCACAAACAATAATTAAATATTGTTATTTGGGAATAAAAATTTACAGGAAATCTCAACAGCAAAAGTAATCTTTACGCTCCGATGCACAAGCGGCGATTAGTCCTAACGCAAGAGTGCTCAGTATTTATAGGTTTCGTGGTCGGTACGCAAATCACCGCAATTGGACTATTCTGAGTCGGAGGGGAGCGGCTCAGAACGGATTCGTCGCTGCGCGCCTGGGAGGGATCGCTAGGGTCGGATTGGCGCGTCACTAAAAGTGGGCGGAGTCTTGTGTTACGTCATTCTCTTGTCGTTCTGTCTTCTACGTCATCCGGTGCATTTAGTTCGCTTCGACGATTCTTTGGAAACAGATCAGCGTCGCCTAAAATAATACTTATCAATAATAATATAATAATAATAATTATATTTAATAATATTTCAGCATGCGACAAGGCTTAATGAAATAAAAACTTTCAGTATAAAACTTTGCCTCGTACGTTTGTCTATCAGATAAAGTTCCACACGTTGAGTTATTTTATTCTTTCATTATAATTGTTTTTCATTACTTTTTTTTTATTTTAACAAGTATAAAGGTACAAAATTTTAATTTCTTTATATACATTTTTTTGTTTACGTAAATTTACGGTACATTTGAGAATACGATTTTAATTTCTTTTTCTTTCATGCACATTATTCGAAAAAATAAACTTCGCTGATTTAGATTCTTTTTTCAAAGTCACGTAGAAGAGATAATTTTTTGTACTGATTCTTGAATCTAGAACATTCACTCATTTCTAATGAGCTAGGAATAGTCAATATCGTAGTTGAATTCTAATAGAAACTTGCTCACAAAGGAATAATTTGCTAATGAGAATACCAATGCTTTTGTCAAAACCGCTGTAAATTTTCCGAAGAATGAAGATTCCGATCTCTAAAAAGAATACTGGAAATACTTTTCTGGCCGGTATTTTTATAACAGAAATCCACGAAATTGACACTATTTTAATTAGCAATTATATTCGTTTATGTTATTATGTCCTTTGTCATTTGTTTCTTATTATTAATTTGTTATTATTAATTTTTTATAATTAATTTTTTTAAATTAATTCTTTATACAATTTTTTTTAAAAACTTACTAAAAGGGTGCTATCTTCATTTTTTTCTTTTCCTATGTTTATTGATTTAAATTTAAAATTTTAAATAATGTTTAAATATTAATAGTTAAATGTATTAATTTTGTTATTCTAAAAAATTGAAACATTTAGGGGGGCATTGAAATGGTACCTCATGGTATTAAACCATTTCAATGTATCATATTCTATAAATAAATAGTTTGAAATATAAACAAAATTAAAATATATAAATTAAAACATAAAAAAATTGAAATGAATATAATGAATAAATGAAATTGAATATAAAAAAATATTTGTGGTGTTGGGATTATTTTACCATTATTTTATTATTATTAAGCTAAATAATTAATTATTCACAAAATAAATATAAATAGATTAAATTATTAGTAATGATAATATAAATTAACTAAAATAAAGTTAAATATAAGTTAAATAAAAAATATTAATATCAATAAATTAAAAAAAAATAATTTTTATAAATACATACTTATAATAATAAAATAAAAAATTAATACAATGTAGATGGTAAATAATCTTAAATTTATTTATTATTGAAATTAAAAAATTAATCAAGTTTATATTAAAAATTAAAGAAATAAGAAAAATATCGTTAGAATGTTCTAGAACTAAAAAAAGAAAGAAATTGCACGAAATGGAACTTTAGACTTTTAAAATGAAATCATTTATACAACAATAATAACAACTTTATTGATCATATCAATTTGCACAGTACATAAATAACTTATTTTTGTATAAATTATATAAGTAGTATTTTCAATGCACTAAAACTACAACATACGAAGAATTCTTCGAATACGGTCACATGTACATTTATAAACGAAATAAATATAAATTATCTACAGAATAGTATACACTATAATTTTTTTTTTAAATTAAACTCATATCTAAAATCAGAATAGATTTTTCGCTAATTAAAAAAACCATTTTCTTTGGCTAATTTCATTTTCTAGAAAACAAGTAATCTTCGTTTCAAGAATATAAAAACGATTCCAAGAATCTTTTCTTCGTAAAACTCTTTTTCTAAAAAATATTCTAGTATTAGAATAATTCTCAGGAATAAATTCTTTGGATATGCAAAATTTGGACAAAGATATATTTCTTTAGATAAACAAAATTTGAACAAAGTTATATTTCTTTGGATCAATCATATTTTTTGCAAATAGTGACAGTTTTAATTAAATTCTCAAAGAGTTTAAGAAAATGATTAATAAAAAAACGAAATATTGTGTACTGTACCACGTATAATAAATTACGTTAAATCTGGTGATTTAATGTATATAATAATCCCTATTCATTAAAGCTCTCAATTCCAAACTAATTTGTTTTTTGTTTTAGTTGGAAGAACGTATGATTGAAAAAATTGTGGTCGTCAATAGAATTATGTCACGTGCAAGTGACGTAATTTATAAACGACTTCACAAAATAAAATACAAAAATATTTAATTTAAAATCCGTTAATTTAAAATTCGTCGATTTAAAATTCGTCGATTTAAAATTCGTCGATTTAAAATTCGTCAATTTAAAATACGATCATTTAAAATACGATAATTTAAAATACGATAATTTAAAATACGATAATTTAAAATACGATAATTTAAAATACGATAATTTAAAATACAATAATTTAAAATCCAATAATTTAAAATAAGTTAATTTGAAAACTATAATTAATTAAAGAATCTAGAAAATGTTATTTTAAAACCCTAATTTAAAAACTAATTGAGGAAACCTTTAAAACAAAGTTAATAAGTTATGAATATTACAGTAATTTTAATATAATTTTTGTGATCCTTTTTGAAAGCATCGGATTGTCTAGTTTTACTTTACTGATTTAAAAGTCTGTCAAAAAAAATTGTTGTTCTTTGTACTTCAGTTTCGGGAGCATTTTTAACTACATAAACTGTAATTTAATAAATTAATAATAACATTTTGGCATGAATTCCGTGTTTTCAACATTCATTGGTACAGTCGTGATGTATGCTTTCAGAAATTGCATCAAGTAAATAGTAGAACATTATTTAAATACTCTTCAAATTAATGTTCTTTTTATGTTTGTGAATTTTTTCAAACTCGTAGGCATTGTCCGTTCATGCATTGCTGAAACATAAAGATAATAATAAGCGTTTATATCAATCGTTTAATTAATAATTTTATTAACTCTTTAGAAGAACAGATCGGACATTTATGACAAATTTTTTAAAAAATATTTTTTCAAACACTTCACTGTATAATAATTAATTAATTAATACATTAATTACTATAATAATTAATGTTATTATGATTGTTTCATTTTAAAATATCTCGACCATAATAACCTTGAAGGTCGCGAAACTAGATTTTAAAAATGTCAAGATGGCCGGTCAAAAATGGCGTCGGAAAAAATACTGTCAACAAAATATTAATACAAATTGTAATCTCTATTATTTTCCTTCTTATTTATAATGATCCTTGGTATCTAAATGCTCTTGGATATCTAAATACGGATCTGAAGTCAGATTTCAAAAGTCCAAAATGGCGGATTCATGTCAAATTTTTTTTTAAAATCAATTATAATCACATTAAGTTGTGGTACTTTTGTTAGCAACAAGATAGTAGAATCACAAAAGAAATTATATTTAAAATGTTTTTAAATTTAAAATTTAAAAATTGCCATTTTAAATTTACGAAATTTAAGTTCATATTCGTGATAAACGACTTGAAAAACTTCAGAATTATTTTTAAAAACAGCGTCCGCCATATTGGATCCGCCATTTTGAATTGTTTAAATTTGAATTCGTGATCAGCGATCCCAAAAACTTGGGACTAAGAAGATTCAAACGAATCTCATCAATTTTTTTGAATAGTGTCCGACATATTGGATCTGCCATTTTGAATTTTTGGAATTTGACTTTGGATTCGTAATCAGCATACCCAAAAGCATTTAGGCACTAAAGGTAGTGATAATTACAAAAATTAAAACAGCTTGCACTGAGAATTAATATTTTAATATTTTAATATTTTAATACTTCAATGGTTTTGTACTATTTTACTATTTTGATATTAATTACTTCCAACGACATTTTGAATCCGCCATCTTGAAATTAAAATTGAAAAGAGATGACAGTCTCGTTTTTAAAGCATTGAAACATTTAAGATAAAAGGTATACAAATGGATTGTAAAACGTTGACAGTTTTTATTTTCTTACCATGTTGGATCCACAGGAAGATCCATCTGCTGCCGGACGTTTAGTGTACCAAAAGGTATTATCGGATGCATAGCATTGTAGATCAACACATGTGTAGGCATTTGGCTAAATGAAAGAAAAATTTATTCATTGTCAAACTTGTTCAAACAAAGTTTATCCAAACGAACAAAAAATTAACACTCCTATTGATGAAAACTATAACCGATGAGCAAATTTTTTGCTCACTAGAATTTCATACGGTCGCCATCTAGCGTCACAAACAGCTACTCTCTCGGATAGCGTTTTACAATACCAGAAAACATTGCAACATAATAGAAGTTTGTTTAAGTTACTTTCCTCAGTTCGTTTGGTTTATTTCGATACCTGATTTATAATTGCACAAAAAACGTTAAAACTTATAAAATTATTTATTAAAATTCATTGCAATGGAGTTTGTGGAAGAAGATGACGCGAATAGTTATAATAACCTGCAAAAATTAATCGAGGAGGCAGATAACATCCTGCTAAACACTTTGCCGACTAAATCTAAAAGCAAGTACCTGCCTGTTTATAAGAAGTTTTCTGAATGGAGAGTCGAGAAGAAAACAGCGAAAAGTGACACTTGTGAAGAGGTTATGCTTGTTTACATCAAAAAGCTTTACGATAAGGATAATTTGAAACCGCCAACAGTTTTTAAATATTTTTTTAGAAAAAGATTTTACGGACTTCGAGTAAAAAAAAATTATTAAAAAATTATTTTTTAAAAAAGTTGGATAAAAATTTATTTTAAAATTATAAAAAAAATTGTTTGATAAAATTCAATGTTTTCCCTACAATTTTTATATAGAACATTTTTTTCTATCATTTATAGATTTTGAGATACGTATTTCAGAAAAAAAGTGACCTAAAAATTTAATTAACAATATCTTGCAAGCTAATTGAAATTTTGCAAAACACTTTTGCATGACTTAAAAGCATAGCAAATACAACAAAATGGGAAAGTATTAACAAAATCCGAGATTCAAAGATTTAAATGGCTATGGAAAACCCCAAAAGCAACAATTTTTTAATATTTATAGTTTTTTCTCTTTATTTGCGGATGACTTAAAGTTTTATCGTTTGGTGAACACCTGGGATGATTGTAAAAGTATTCAACTGGACTTGGATGGACTTTGCTCTTGGTGT
>WNHD01003938.1:430-12352 GCA_011057455.1 Ganaspis sp. Gsp50
TCGTGTAGAATTAATATAATACCAAAAATTTTTTGGATCGTAAATAACTGAAGATTCAGCCTTCCTAATATAATTTTTATAACACAATTTTGTTAATCTTTTACATTGTGACCTAAGTTCAGAAAATTTTAAGTAATCCGTGTGTAAGTTACTACATTTATAATTTATATGAGCAATTTTTTTATCTCGAATAAGTCGTTGTAATTCTTTACTAAACCACGGATAATAAGTTGAGTGCTTCACTACCTTTAAAGGAACAAAAAATTCTATCGCCGTATTTATGTGCGTATAAAAAATGTCAGCTGCACTCTCGGCAAAAGCAGTTGACAATAATTCAATCCAATTGACATTTGATAAAAATGACGTAATAGCGGAAAAATTAGCTTTAGCAAAATTATACTTAAAAAAGTCTTGAAAATCAAAATTAACCTGTCGATCTCTGACATCACTATTCTCATTCCCAGTACTACGCAAGTGCAAACTAATAGGCAAGTGCAAACTAATATGTATAATAATTAAAAATAATACTCACATACCCTCGGATTCGGCCCCGAGGAATCTGTATGCAAATTTTTCCCAAACATCCCCTAAGAAAAAAAAATTATAATAATAACAATAGTAATAATAAGGGAAAATTACCTAAAACACCTATAACTTCTAGTACTTTTCTCCCTTTTTCCCTAATTTTTAATAAGTTTTTTTAAAATAATTTTTCAACAAGAATACTTCAGACTACTTTAAATATTTAAAAATACTTCAAAATATTTTTAAAAAATATAATGAAATATTTTCAAATACTTCCCAATACTTAAAAATATTTAACAACACTTAAAAAGATTTAAAAACACTTCGAAATACTTAAAAAGATTTAAAAATACTTCAAAATACTTGAAAATATTTTAAAATGTTTAACAACACTTAAAATGATTTAAAAACACTTCGAAATACTAAAAAAGATTTAAAAATACTTCAAAATACTTTAAAATATTTTAAAATATTTAAATATACTTAAAACTATTTTAAGATACTTGAAAACATTTAAATATTTTTAAAACTACTTTAAAATACTTGAAAACATTTAAAGATACTTCAAAATAGTTCCTATTTTTTAAAAATATTAGTAATTTAAGATTATTTGTTTCAATATTTTAGAAAATATTTGAAGAATATTTTAAAGAATATTTGAAGAATATTATAAAGAATATTTGAAGAATATTTTAAAGAATATTTTTAGAATATTTTAAAGAATATTTTAAGAATATTTTAAAGAATATTTTAAGAATATTTTAAAGAATATTTTTAGAATATTTTAAAGAATATTTTAAGAATATTTTAAAGATATTTTTCAAAAATAAGAAAGTACTTTAAATTTCTTCAAAATATTTATAAATACTTTTAATTACTTTAAAATATTTTCAAATACTTCCCAATAATTCAAAATATTTTAAAATACTTTAAAATATCTGAAAATACTTAAAAGTCTTTAATATATTTCAATATACTTGAAACTATTATATATTTACTAAACTTTATTAAGTAAACTAAAGTTTACTTAAAAATACTTAAAATTACTTTAAAATATTCAAAAATACTTGAAACTACTTTAAAATACTTGCAAATATGTTCTAATACTTTCCAATAGTCGAAAATGTTTTAAAACACTCAATGAAAAGATTTAAAAGCATTAAAAAATACTTTATAATTTTTAAATATAGGTACTTAAAGTTACTTTAAAATATCTCAAAATATTTCAAAGTATTTCAAAGTATTTAGAAATATTAGTATTTTAAGTATTAAATAAAGTATAAAAAGATTTTAAAATTTTATAGTATTTCAAAATGTTTTAAAAATATACTTCAAGAGTACTTCAAAATACTTCAAAAAGTTTAAAATTAAAAATTTTAATTTAATTATTATTTATTTATTATTATTTAATTATTATTTAATTATTTAATTTTAATTTAAAATAATGACCTTGAGTAATTCAAAATCTATAGAAATTTACTTTTGCAATAACCCTAAGAGTATTAATTAAAAAACTTTCATTTTCTCAAAAGTAACTCAATTTCTTACAAAATATTGAAAAATTCATTTTTTTAGTACACACACACACACACACACACACACACACACACACACACACACAGAATATAATGGAAATTTTTATATTTTTCTCATGGAGATCGTGGAAAATTCATTGAATGAAAGGAAATCAATTTTGTATTTTTAAATTAATAGCAAGAGATTAACTAACTTTTTTAAAATTTGTGAATATTACTATTTTATTCTTTTTTGTTCTTTATTTCAAAATCCCCTTTTTATGGAAAAAACCCCATTTTTAAAATTGAAAATCCCCTTTTGCATTTAAACTGATTTTAATAAAATTTTATGAAGTTACGATACTCATTAACATCAAGATTGAATTGTACAGATTTTTAGAAATAACAATTAAAATTTTCTTGTTACCACTTTCTTTCAAAAAATACGGATTCTTTCATGCAATTTTTTTCATATACAATGTTTCGCTTCATTAAAAAAAAACTTAATAAATGAAAAAATTATGCATTTCTTACATCGAAACGAATTGATTGACATATATAGCATATATTTTACCAAGAATTATTAAAGTAAATGACAATTTTGAATTATTTTCAACATTTGAATTTTATAAAAAAAGAAGAAAAAAAAATTGTTTAAAGAAACGGTTTTTTCACCGTGATCGTGAAGAAACAAAACTTTATAAAATAATAATTTTATTCCAGTTTTTTTTATCATTAATACCGTCACAGTCACGTTTTAGCATGTCAAGAATGTTTTATATCATATCGTGACAAGAAACGAAGACGTTAGCGGTTCCACGTGTACAAAAATTCGTGCTACGTTGCGATTGTCTGACCCCTATTATGAGTAATACAGCGGCAGTGGTTTGAAGAGATAACGCACTGTAGAAATGTCAAAAAATCGATTGTTTTATGTAGGCAGGGGGAAAACGTGCTCTCAGTGCACTCTCGAGCGGACACGACTTTCCCCTTCCATGCGCCGGCATTTTTCCACCTCTTGCAGCACTCACCGCTTACCATGTCAATCGGAGTGCGGTAAGACAGGTGCAAATTCTGGCGCGTGGAAGGGGAACATCACTCTCGCTCAACAATCCACTGAGAGCACGTTTTGCGCATTCTTGCTTTATAAAAACAATTCTGTTTTGTTTAAGAAACTAACAATTTATAATGAAACTAAAGTCAAACACTTTTCACGTTGATGTTTATTGCACAGAAAATAGACTTCACTTTTGTTTTGAACGCAGATTGACACACGTACCGTAAAAATTGTCTAGAGCTTGTTTCCGTTTTGCTCACCATATTTTTTATTCCAAAGGCACGACTTGATTTTCTGAATACATTGTTCTCTTTCAGATTTTTGTTTGAGTTTTTAGCCGTTTGTAGGACTGCTCAGGAACGGGACGACTATTTTGAAGACAATAAATCTAAGATGTTTAATGTCTTTAAAAGTTATATTGGAGCTTTCTGCAATAATTTTTACAAGGTAAATTTAATTCTGTAAGTGAATATTATTCTTACTATTATTATTAATAAAGCAGTATTGGTATTATTCTTACTATTATTATTAATAAAGCAGTATTGGTGTTAATAAAGCACTATTATTATTCTTATAAATATTCTTATTATCAATCATTCATAAAATCACCAATTTTTTTACAACGCAAGTGGACAAAACGTGCTCTCAGTACTCTCTCGAGCGGAAACTGCGTTCCCTTTCCATTCGCTCTTCGCCCCCATCTTACTGCACTGATAACTGACTCACAGGTGTGGCTGCAAGATGAGGGAAAGGCGCGTAGAGGGGGAAAGTTGCTTCTCCTCGAGAGTGCAAGAGCACGTTTTACGCAGGCTTGTTCTACAACTAGTGAATTAAATTGTACAATGTGTGCAGCAATAAACACTAGTTTTTTAAAAACAATTGTGTAGTTTGATCTATTTTACAAGCATTGATTTGTAGTATTTGCTTCAAAATATTTAAAATCAAATATTTTAAATAAAAATAAAACAAATATTTTAAATAAAAATAAAACTAATATTTTAAATAAAAATAAAACAAATATTTTAAATAAAAATAAAACAAATATTATACAAAAATATAAAAGAGAACAATATTTTTGATTTTAGACGGTGGCAGAAAATAATCAATCACCAAAAGAAAACAATGTACTTTCTGCACTTAGTGCCCACATTGTGCTTTCTGCGATTGCTCTTGGAGCTTCGACCGACACTTATAAAATAATATCTGAAGCTCTTATTTTACCAAGGAAAACAGATCATACACAAAAACTCTACAAACTTTTGATGACAAACTTCAACGTAAGCATCATTTCAAATTCGCAATCAAAAGTAATCGTGAAACACGTTTTTAGATTCAAAAAAACTGTGATTTAGGTCAGACCAGGGAAGAACGTGCTCTAAGTGCACTCTCGAGCGGAGAATTCGTTCCCCCTCCACGCTGCTGGGGTTTCCCCCGTCTTACTACACTCGCCGCTTCACGCAACCGCACTTGTCGATTGGCGCTTGAAGCAGTAAGATAAAGTGTCGGCGCGTGGAGGGGGAACGCGGTCCCCGCTCGAAAGTAAGAGCACGTTTCGTCCGGTAGGTGCAAAACTACAGCACTTTTTTCCGTGTATTATAATTGTTATATATTAATTATTTTCTTGTAATTATAATTATTGTATTTTAGACAATAAAAACCACGCAGTTTGCGAACTCACTATTTATCGATAAAAGATTTCTAATAAAGGAGAATTATAAAAAAGATGTAGAAGAAATTTTCGGAGCAGAAACAAGTCTGGTTAAATTTGCAGATGCTTCCACTACTGCAGAGAAAATCAACAACTGGGTTTCACAAAAAACAAACAACAAAATAAAAGACCTCGTCTCTGCCGGTTAGCATTCTTCATTTTCCATATTTTTAAAATTAATAAAATTCACTCTGATTGGCAGAAAAAATAGTTAAATTAAATTTTTTATAGGTACTTTTTCTGCAAGTACTGCAATGTTTGCAGTAAACACTATATACTTTAACGGGCAATGGAAAAATAAATTCATTGCATACAAAGGGCCTTTCAACAATGCAGATGGCAGTGTTGCACAAGTACAAAGAATGCGCAAAACAGATGAGCTTTCACACTGTGTTCTTGAAAGTGGGGAGGTTATCGAAATCCCTTACAAGGTACCTTTTCCTAAAATATGTGTATGGTTTTTTATTTGTATTATTTCTATCATATATTTCTTTTTTTAGGATGATGATCTTGCAATGCTGATTTTTAAACCAAATACTAACCTTGCGAAATTTGAAAAAGAATTATTAAATATAGAATTGGAGGCAATTCGAAAAAAATTCAAACCACTGGAAATTTTTATAAACATGCCTAAATTTACTGTGAAAAAAAAAATCGATGTAAAGGACGTTTTAGAAAAGGTTTGTTAAAAAGGATTTCTTTCAGCACACCTTAAATAAATAAAAAACATGTTTACAAAGCAGGTCTGGACAAAACGTGCTCTCAGTGTACTCTTGAGCGGAAACGACGTTCCCTTTCCACGAGCTGGCACTTTTCCCCTTCTTATCGCACCCGTGGCGCGGCGAGTGGGGTAAAACCAGGCGAATGCGCAAAAGTATCGGCGCGTGGAACGTCGTTTCTTTTTTGTGGCCTCACGGTTTACTGTGCTGGTGTGGCGAATTCTAGTTCCCTGAGAGCACGTTTTTTGTTTAAGCAGACAGAACGTGCTCTCAGGGAACTAGAATTCGCCACACCAGGCCACGAAAAAAGAGAGCACGTTTTGCCTAGGGCTGGTATTTATCATAATTTTATTATATTTAATTTAATACAATAATTCCAGATGGGTATGAAAGGTGTATTTCAATCTTACTCAGCAAAATTCGAAGGCATTAGTGATGAGGACATTGAATTGAGCAATGCTTTCCAAAGTACTTTTATTCAAGTTGACGAAAAAGGCACTGAAGCAGCCGCAGCAACAGGTAAATATATTTCTTTCTGAATTTTTATCCTGAAGAAGAAAAATTTAATTTTCTGGATCTTAGAGAATTTTTTTCTTAAATGAAACTTGATTATAACACGATACTTTGTTGTCTCGGAAAAGACTGAGTAATTCTTTTTTTTTTGAAAGAAATGTGGTTGAATAAAATTTTATTTTCTATGTATGTTGTCATTGACAGTCTAGGTCTGGGTACAACGTGCTCTCATTGTCAGTGCACTCTCGAGTCGTGACGACGTTACCTTTCTGCGCACCTGAACTTTCCCCTCTCTTTCCGCAGTCACTGCTTCATGCCCCAATCAGCGGCGAGTTTGGTAGGGTGAAACAGTGAGTACGGTAAGAGGGGGGGAAAGTACCGACGCGTGGAAGGGGAACGTCGTTACGGCTCGAGAGTGCGCATAGAGCACGTTTTGTTCAGGCATGCGCTTAACACGTAAAAATTCATTGTCATTATTTAAAATCGACTTCAAAGCATCACAAAATGTCGTACATGTTTGTGATTACGTAAAAATAACTCTATTTTGCTTGTTACAGGTATTCAAATTTCTGTTAGATCTTTTACATCTACTCCAGTATTTCTCGTCGACAAACCCTTCCATTTTAAAATCATTAGAACAACAGACAATCTTGAATTGTTCTCTGGAAGCATAAAACATTTGGAATCACAATATTGACAGTTTCAATGAAGAGAAACGTTTCTTTACTGTTTTTATTCTTCTCTAAATTGTATTTCTTTCTTCTCTAAATTGTATTTTTTTCAATGCATCATCCGAATTAATAAAACTTCTGAAAAGAAAAAAGTATTTTTATTGAAATCACAATTTAAAATTAAAGTTGCACATCGTTTTTGAAATTCTCACATTACTATTTTAAAAATTTTTGAAAAAAAGGATATTCACATTTTTTAAAAAAGAAAATAATTATTTTATAAAAGAATATTTAAAAAAAACATTTACATGTTTTTACAATTTAACAAATCTTTGATATATATTGATTATTTTTTATTTGTCCGCCATGTTGGTTACGCCATTTTGAATTTTGTAAATCGGAGGATCGGTTTATGGAGCATTTGGTTTTGAATTTCGTTGATTTCGTGAACACATATATTTTATAATTGAACTCCCCATTTGGAAAAGCAAGATAGAGAATTGCAAATTCCATTTGTGGATTTAATATTGTTTATTTAACCTAATATCCGGCAGCTTATACAATCAAGCGTCGTTACGATGTAGCGCGCCGTATGCCATAGTGTTTGGTAATTGTATTTCCATGCTCGGAAGGTTGCAAGTCTGCTGTTAGAATTTCTCAGAATCCCTCGATCGATCTTAACCTAGGACAAATCTTCCCTATCTAAAATATTTCTTCCTCCTATATTCGCGCGCATTTATTTCTAAATCTTACACAAAATAACTGTCATAACATTTTCAGTAAAGAAATGCTAAACTCTTGAAGCAAATAAAAATATAAAATAAAAATAATAATAATATATATATATATTATTATTATTATTATTATTATTATTATTATTATTATTATTATTATTATATATGTAAGAATAATAAATAAAATAAAAACTAAAAAAAATGTTTCTACAATAAAAAAATGTAGTACTATAAAAGAAGTTCTACTACAAAAAAAAATTTTGTAACTACCTTTTTAAAAATTAATGGTTTGACATGATTGACAAATTGAAACTATTTGTTATTTTTCACAGTCATTTATTCATTAGTTTAACTATTGATCTTGATGATAATATTTTTCTCACTCGCTGTTAATTTGCAGCACCGATAAGATTGTGGATTTACGTTTTTAATTGGCATTTTAATTCTCGATTGAGGATAATTAGGCGACATATTTTGTCCCCAAGGATGATGGAGTTCTTAGTGCGTGATGTTGAAAATAAAAGACATGAATTGCGACGACGACGACGCGTAAATTCACAGATGTGTAACGATTATCGTTAAACAGACCTGAAACTAAAGCAGCGAGAGATTAAAGTCGATGGATGTATCAACATCAACAGGGTCTCTCCCTCGTTATTACAGTTCCTTTTTTTGCGGAGTAAACAACGCCTGTAAAAAAAGAAGAAGCGGAAAGAAGAACAGGTACTGAAAATACCTATTCGTGTGAAAATGCAGAATCAGACGCATAAATCATTGGGAATTCTGTGTTGTAATTAAAATGTATCGAGAAAAGTGTACGAGAATTTTTGAAATTGAATTTAAAATGGTTGGAATAACAGTAAGAATTTGAAAAAAATAATAAACAACAATGAATAATAACAAGTAAGGAAATGGACAATAAATTACGACAATAAACAACAACAAATTACAACAGAGAACAACAACAAATGACGAAATGAACAATAAATGACGATAAGCAAACAACTAATGACGACTGTATACAACAACAAATGACGACAATAAACAACAAAAAACGGAAGTAAACAACAAAGAAACGACGGAAGTAAACAACAAAGAAACAACGAAAGTAAACAATAAATGACAACAATAAAGGACAACAAATAACGAATTAAACAATAAATGACAACAAATAACGAAATAAACAATAGATGACGAAATAAACAAAACATGACGAGAAGAAACAAACAACTGACGAAGTAAACAATAAATGACGACAATAAACAACAACAGAGAAATATAACGTCAGCAAAGAACAAGAAATGACGAAATAAACCATAAATGACGACAATAAACAACAACAGAGAAATATAACGTCAGCAAAGAACAAGAAATGACGAAATAAACCATGACGATAATATACAACAAAGAAATAACAACAGTAAACAACAAATGACGAAAATAAACAATAAAAACTGGCGACAATATACAATAACAAAAATAACAAAACTAAACAACAACAAATGACGACACTGAGTAACAAAGAATGACGAATATAAACAATAAAAAATGACCATAATAAATAACAACACTAAACATCAACAAACGAGGACTGTAAACAACTTCAAAGGACGATGATAAAGGAAAACCTTCAGTAAACAAAAATGATTGACGGTAACTACAAATAACGATAATAGATAACAGCAAGTGACAAAATAAACAAAAGATGACGACTGTTAACAACAACATGTTACAATAATCAACAAACAAGGGATACCGACATGAAACAACAATTAATGACGGCAATAAGCAACAACAAATGACGACAGTAAACAACAAAAAAACTACAATGAACAAAAATAAATGACGGCAACGAACAGCCACAAATGATGATAATAAACAACAACAAATAAAAAAGTGTACAATAAATAAGAACAAACCAATACCTAAAACAAAAAAATGATGATAATATACAACAAATGACGAAAATAAACAACAACAACAAATAACGATCGCAAACCACTGCAGATAGCGACAGAAAATAATAATAAATTACGAAATATTAAATAAATGTCGACAATAAACTACAGCAATGAATGATTAATGAAATCTTCTACAAATGACGACAATAGACAACAAAAGTTGACGACAATTAAAGGCAAAGAAATAACAACATCAGACAGCAACAATTGACGAAATTAAAAACAAATGACGATAATAAGCACAAAGAAATGACGACAGTGCAAAACAACAAATAGCGAAATAAGCAACAAATAGCGAAATAAGCAATAAATGACGAAATGAACAACAAATGACGAAATGCCGAAATGACGACAATAAACAGCAAAGAAATAACGACAGGAAAAACCAGCAAAAGATGACAATAATCAACAACAAATGACTATAATAAATAACAACTGACGTAGTGAACAACTTATGACGACAGTAAACAAAAACAATTAAAGGCAATCAACAACGACAAATGTATGTCAATGAACAACTACAAATGACAACAATTAACAGAAGAGAATGACGACGATAAACAAAAAAGAACTTTGACAGTAAACAACAATAAATTACTAAATTTAACAACAATAAGTGACGAAAATGAACAACAATTAATGACGACAATAAACAACAATTAATGACGACAATAAACAACAATATATGACGACAATAAACAACAATATATGACGACAATAAACAACAATACATGACGACAATAAACAACAATATATGACAACAATATATATCAACAATATATAACAATACAAAAGCAAATGAATACTTTAAACAACAATAAAAGATGATAATAAACAACGACAAATGACGACAATAAACAACAAAGAAATAACGTCATAAAACAAAGCAAATGACGAAATAAACTAAATATATTACATTAATAAACAACAAAGAAATAGCATTAATAATCAACAACAAATGACGACAATAAACAGCAACAAATGACTACAATTAAAGACAGAAATTACGAAATGAAAAGCAAATGACGATAGCAAACAACAATTAGTGGCAATCAACAACAAATGATGACAGTAAATAACAATCAACGGCAATCAACAACAAATGACGATTGTAAACTACTATAAGTGGCAATAATTAACAGAAGCATATGACGACGACAAGCAACAATAAATGATGACAGTAAACAGCAATAAATGATGACAGTAAACAACAATAAATTACAATAATTTACAACAATAAATGACGACAATAAACAACAATATATGACGACAATAAACAACAATATGTGACGACAATAAACAACAATATACAACATTAATATGCAACAATAGATGACAACAATACACAAAACCAAATAAATGCTTTAAACAGCAATAAATGATGATGATAAACAACAAATGACGGCAATAAACAACAACCGATGACTACAATTAAAAACAACAAATGACGAAATGAACAACAAATAACTACAATAAAGAACTATAAGTATCAACAATAAACAGAAGCAAATGACGAAGATAATCAACAAAAAAGTTGACAGTAAACAACAAGAAATTACAAAAATAAATGACGACAATAAACAAGATATGACGACAATAAATGATCACAATAAACTACAATAAACTACAATAAATGACGACAATAAATGACGACAATAGATGACTACAATAAAATACAATATATGACAGCAGTACACAAAAGCAAATGAATACTTTAAACAACAATAAATGATGATAATAAACAAAATCAAATGACGACAACAACAACAAATGCCAACAATGAACGACAATAGCAATCTCAATAACAAATAGTAAACAACAATAATAAACATTGAAGATAAGAACAATTAGCAACAATAAACATTAGAATTATACAATAACAACGTACAACAACAATAGCATTAGTATGCGGAAATTATAAATTTTAAAAATAACAACAATGTAATTTTAGAACTAAATAATAACTAAATAATAAAATAAAAAAATTCTTATAAAATAAGAACGTTACTGTCTTTATAATACAGGTAAAATGAAATAATGCCTTTAATGCAAATTGGATTTGAGATCCTATATTCATACAGTGAAAGCGTAGCGAAAGGGCATGGCACTTAGTCCTGAACACTGAATCATCATGAGTAACGAGAATGACTTGGTACTCCCGTTAAATTCCTTCATTGAAACTGTCTCACTAGACAAATTACCTGGGAAGTGCAATGGATATTTGTAACTGCCAGTTTTCTTTATTACAAACAAAGTACAAAAATCAAATTGTTAAAATCTATTGAAAACCGTTTATAATAATGGCAAGATTATTATTTATACATCATCTTTATACATTCTTCAAAACCTGTTACAAATTTTTCGGCATCATGAATTTTCAATTACATTAGTGCATCGACTTTGATCTTTTTCTATTCTTTCTGTTTTGCTTCCTCACAGGGAAGCATTGTTTTCGGTCCGATTATCGATTTTCCAAAAATAGTCTAAATCAACTCAATTTCATCCAAAAAGCATAAATAC
>WNHD01003939.1:0-13467 GCA_011057455.1 Ganaspis sp. Gsp50
TTTTGCAAAAGTTTTTCTGGACATTTTTGCGAAAAATTCGATATATTGAATAACGAAATTCTAAATAACGTCGATCCATTATCTTTCATTGTTCCAGCTCTTATAAGAGGAACTGAACTTGTATTCAAAGTTGAGGGGATTAAGTTTCCTGTTCTGACTAATTCTTTTGATAAAGGGAGAGCTTTCAGGAATATAGACTTATTTTCGCGATCCCCGGTCAAAGGCACGTGGCCATATGTTTGAGTTGATGGCTTTTTATGACCCCTGAGCTTTCGAAAATCTTAAATTAAGGAAGTAGATTCAATGGGAATATAAAGAAATACGAAAGTATGACTCTTGGGAATAGCCAGACATAAATAGTACCTATAGGTTCACTCCCTATCCTTCGTCATGTCAAAATTAGATCGAAAAATGTTGCTACGTAAGCTCTTTTATTACGGAAAAAGAGAATGACTTTCCAAATTTTTTGGAAGTTTAGAACTCAATGCAAAGTTTAATAATATATGAAATTATTTTTACCTTTGATGGAATCCATTCTTTTAGTCCTAACAAAGTAATTGTGATTAGAGATAATTAAAATTCAGTTTTATTATTGACGTTCATTTTTATTATCAAAATTCATTTTTATTATTAAAATTCATTTTTATTATTAAAATTCATTTTTATTATTAAAATTCATTTCTATTATTAAAATTCATTTTTATTATTAAAATTTATTTTAATTATTAAAATTCAGTTTGATCATTAAAATTCAAACGTAATATTGAAAGAAAAAACGAAGAAGACTTTTTTGATATTGATACTGTAAAAAAATTGAAATCGCTTTTTTCGAATATTTGTTGCAAAAGGTGTGAAGATTAAATATTTCAAGAAAATATAAAATAAATACGCGATGAGAAAATCCTTTAGATCTTTAAACCGTCTGTTAAATAATGCAATCAAGATTAAAAAATTACGAGTGTACACACAATTTTACAGCTGCTAATTTAATAAATTTTATGAAAATTTGGTTAATAAAAGGAAATTGTTAAAGTACATGACATTTCAGACAATTAAATGTGAAATGAGCATCTGGTTATGACATTTGTGCTTTCCGTGTAATTGTACAATTTTCTATTATCCCGATTAATGTAATATCGTGGAAAAAGAGAGCATAACATTTTTGATGCAGATAATTTTAACAAAGGGTACATTTTAATTAAACATTCTTGTTCTCCTGATACGATTGTACTGCAAAATGAATGAAAATTAAAAGCACTTTCTACGAATATTTATTGCAAAAATTATTAAGTGCAAAAAGCATCGTGTGCAAAAAGCATCATGTGCAAAAAGCATCATGTGCAAAAGTTATCGTGGGCAAAACGCATTGTCTGCAAAAATTCCCATGTATAAAATGCAATGGGTGCAAAAATTATAGTGTCTAAAATGCATCGTGTGCAAAACACATCTTTTGCGAAAAAGCATCGTGTGCAAAAAATATTATGTGCAAAACGTATCGTGACTAAAAAGTATTGTGTGCAAAAATCATCGTGTGCAAAAAGTATCATATCCAAAAAGCATCGAATGCAAAAATGATCGTTTGCGAAAAGCATCGTGTGCAAAAAGTATTTTTGATCTCACTGCAATTCAAGACAGCCAATTTAATGCAACGAGACAAGCTATTTTTCTTTTGGCCATTGAACAGAAAGCCTGTCCCTCTTGCTGGAAATTCTATCTTTGTGTTCAATATCACAAAATAAAAACAGTATTTCCGAACTTTGAGGCGTTCGATAAAATTCAATCGTGCCCGATAAAGGAGCACCTTTGCATCGACGAACAGTCCAAGCGTTCTAGTAGGATACGAAGGATCAGCCTTATCCCAGCCGAATGCGATTGGGGCACTTACCCAAGTGCAAAGCAAAGTGCATTTCTCTGATTGGCACGAGATTGAGACAGTTCTGAATTATCAAGGTTATACCAGGATGAAAATGCTTTTGTTAACCCCTGAGCAGTAAATCGATTCTAAATTATTTAACTCGGAATTATTTTCGAAAGATAAAAAAAAGACAGTAGTTTCATTCTATAGAACCATTTGTCGTGCGCTCCTTAAACGAGCGGGAATAAATATAAATTTGATTCCTCGTTTAGATACCTACGTGATTCGATGCACGAATAAAAATATCTCTTCTTTTAATTTTGATAAGAAAATCGGATTCGGCAAATAAATGCCTGCTTTAAATTTGGTTCAATATAATCCCGCACTGAAAACCTATTAACTTTTCTCTTTTCTGTCTTTTGATTTTTCGTTTTGTCAATTTATTTCCTCTTTCCTCTTTTCAAATTCTCTTTTTTTCAATTTTTTGTTTTTTTTCTGTTTTAGTTTTTAATTTTTTCTTCTTTTCTTTCTGTTTTTTCATTCTATGTTTTTTAATCTTTTCTTTATTTTTTCCTATTTTTATCTTTCGATTTTGAACAATATGGTTCTTTTGATTAACTTTTACGGTTTACACATTGACTCTTAAAGGAAATGAAGGAAATAAATGAGTAGAACAAAAAGTAGTATTAATAAACAGTGTCTAATAAACGATAAACAGTGCGACGGAATTTGTACACACGGTGTCTTGTTTCAAATATTTAGAAATATTAAAGTAGAGAAAATTGAAATGAAAAGTCCTCTTGTGGTTTTGTAAAATTCTTAACCGTTTGGGGACTATCGCGATTTGAAGTTCGTCAGTCAGGACGGCCGTAGCAACACTGTGCGCATGCACCTGAAAGAAAGCAGCGCGCTAGCCTGGCCGCACAAGATTAGTAAACTTTAAACTTCCATAACTCTTGAACAGCTAAAAGTATCAAAAAATGTAAAAGGACTTTTCTATTCTGTATATTTCTATTGTACTTACAGTTTGTAAATTTTCTCCCCATAATCTGAAACTCTGCATAAAATAATAATTTTTACTTTTTTATTCTTGTTTCTTTTTATTTTCTCATTGTTTTTATTTGTTTTCTTTTTACCATTTTTTTCGTTTTATCATTCTTTTTACTTTTTTCATTTTCTTGCTTTTTCATTTGTTTACTTTTTTCATTTCTTTCTATCTTTTTCATTTCTTTCCATTTTTTTTCATTTCTTTCTATTTTTTCATTTCTTTCTACTTTTTTCATTTTTTTTTATTTAAAAATTAATACATTTTTGTATTTCAATTATTATTTACCTTTTATTGCTTCCTCACAGTGGAAGCTTTATAATCGTGTTGATGTTCAATTTCGTTAAATATTGTTATTTCACAGACAAATACACATTTGCATGCAATAATCCTCTATCACTGAAAATACTCGTTTTAATAAATTGGTGAAAATTTGCACGTGCATTAAGATGCAATAAAAATGGCCTCCTTTTAAGCAGAAACAGAATATACCTGTAGTGATGCATTATTTTGATATGAAGCGCAGTTATCAATAATTGTAAATTTGTTTCAAATGATAACGTTTTATTTTACTGGCAGTAAAACGAGAAGCTTTTCTAGACGCGTCGCAATTATGATAAAACTTGCATAAAACGACTGATAATTATTTTCATCACACGCTTTTACACCATTTTTTCCCCCGCCCTACAAAGAATTCAAGCGTTTGCAGGTTGCCTATACCTCCCTTGGCTCGTTTCCCCTGATTCTCACCGGTATGCCTCTTATCTGGGGGGATCTCGCGTGAAAAAAGGTTTCGCGCGATAAATTCCCGCGTTTACACGTTTCTCTGGATTGGAACGACCGCGCGAGAAAGGGACAGACGAGAAACGACAGAGACAGAATGAGTTGCCCATCTCACTGATAAAAGAGCGCGTCCCTGGAATTTCCAAGCACTGCGCGCATGGAACTGCAACAAAAAATCAGAAAAGAGAAAAATAAGCGGAACGTTTCAATGGAGACCGGCAATCGACGCAAGACAATAGCGGAAGGAAAAGTTTCTCGTGACGAGACTTTAATTCTCAGTTTGCTCCACGGATCATCGACGTTCTCTTTTCGCCTCTTTATCGACGGAAAAAAATCCCTAGCTTTTAATATTAGTCTTGGATTTCGCTCTTTTTTTCAGATATCTTCAGCATCTTTTTTTAGCATTCAGATATCTTCAAGGTTACGATAAAAGTGGGTTGAAAAACGTGTGATACACATAATTTTTGCACTACTACTGTTGACGATGTGTGACATGCGATTATAATATATATAATTTGCCTGTGCGCCCACTTTTACCGCACAGTGTGCAGAAAAGTATGTATTGCTGTACAGTATGCAAATAATGTACATTCTTGCAAAGTGTGCAGAAAAGTACGCACAGTATGCGAAAAAGTGTACATTTCTGCACAGTGTGCAGAAAAGTGTGCTCAAAGTATGCACAAAATTTACATTTCTACACAGTGTGCAGAAAAGTGTGTGCAAAGTATGCAAACATGTATATATTTCTGTACAGTACGCAGGAAAGTGTGCATTCCTGCAAACTATGCAGAAAAGTGCACATTCTTGCACAGTGTGGAGAAAAGTGTATATTCTTGCATAGTGTGTAGAAAAGTGTACATTTTTGTACAGTATAAAGGGAAGTGTACATTTTTGCACAATGTACATAAAAATGTACGCACAATATGCAAAAAAAGTGTATATTTCTGCACAGTGTACGGAAAAGTGTACATTTCTACACAGTATGCAGAAAAGTGTACATTTTTCAATAGATGCTAAAAAAATGTCCACTTACACGATTGTTTATTTATTACATTTTTTTATTAGGCTTGTATCTCATGTATATTTATTAAACTTTTTACTAAGCTTGTTTACTACTTTTATTTTTAAAGTTTATTTATAGTTTATTCATGAAGTTTATTTATTAATTATTTTATTCAACGATAGGTTACGGCTTATAATAACTTTTCAACTTTTTTAGATCCGTTGTCTATAAAAATGATCGCATAATCCATGTGTTACATACTTTGTGTTAATAAACAATTTTTTATTGCAATTTTTAAATTCAAAGTTGAACGGTTAAAATACTTTGACACTTTTGTTGTAAAAAAGGATATTTCTACACACTTTGAGTATCAAGGCTAAATATAATTATTTACATTGAACCTACTTCATAAGTTCGTAAAAAAAACATTGTCGATCGATTGTACATTCAACCGATTTCTTAGAAAAGCAGTAATCGATTCGTTCCAATAAAGAATTTGAAATATAAAATGAAACTAATCAAACAATTTCGATTGAGGATAGAAACGGTAGAAATTAGTTTCGCTCGTAAATTTGATTTAAAATTATCGTGAAAAGTATTAAAAATGACCGACTTTGTATATATTTCATTAAAATCAATCAGTAAACCAAAATTTTCATAGAAATAAATTTTGTTTATACACAAAAGCTCATAATTACAGTGCATGTAAGCTTATAAAAGCTCATGAAAGCTTATTTTTGATGAAATTAAACATTTTGTTTCAAAAACCAAATAGCAATTAAAATTTCAATGTTGAAAATAATTTGTATTCTCTCATGAAATTTGATTTTATTCTCTTTAGTAAAAATGAATGTGAAAATTGATGAAAATAAATACAATAATAAATGTTTTTTGTTACAGGTGAGTTTACGTTGTTTTTGGATACTCTGCTTTTATTGCATATAGAAAAATCCGCAGCCACGTGAGTTACGTACATTTTACTGAAAATTCATTAAAAATGAAATGACTAGAACTGTTGTTTTTGAAAGTTGCAACAAAAACAGTTTACATTGCAAACCACGAAAAATTGTTGTTTCGTGCGTGTATACGTAATCAATATTTTGTAAAGCGAACTATTTTATTAATAAATCCAATTTCTCGGTTTTCATATCAAGTCTCTTTTATTTTTTATCATACTTTTAAATAAAATGCGAAATAAAGTTTCCAGCTTTCAGTGCACAAATATCTAAAATATACAACGGATTTTATTTCCCCTTCAATATTTTTGAATTTTTTGAAATGTATTCTCATCTATTTGTTTATTTATTTTTTTAAATTCTTTAAAAAACTTGCTTTCATTTGCATTCACAATTTTTATATATTTTTTGCACTTATATAAATTGCTTTTTATTTATTTACCTTCATTTATTTTTATTTAGTTACGTACACGTCATTTACGCAATATGTTTTTACATATTGTTTTTACATACTGTTTTTACATATTCAAGGAGTTCTGATTTAATTTGAATT
Source organism: Ganaspis sp. Gsp50 (assembly GCA_011057455.1). NCBI lineage: Eukaryota > Metazoa > Arthropoda > Insecta > Hymenoptera > Figitidae > Ganaspis > Ganaspis sp. Gsp50. The sequence continues at coordinate 6,196 of WNHD01003939.1, forward strand.
TATTAAAACTATAGAAAGACCAAAAAGGAACTTGCTCTATGAGGAAGAAAAATTGAGTTAAAGAGCCCTTTTCCAGTTTTGCGAAATTTTTAACCGTTCAGGAGTTATCGCAGTTTAAAGTTGGACTACTCTGGCAGCCGTAGCATAAGTGGGAGCTAGGTGAAGCCACGCCCCAATCTGGCCGCGCTTGGTTAGGAAACTTTAAATTACAATAACTCTTGAACGACTAACAATTTTGAAAAAAGGTAAAGGACTTTTCAATTCGGCTTTTTCTTCTCTATACAATTTCAGTAGATTCACCTTAGAGTAAAACACTTTGCATACTTTTTTTGGTTTACGTTTGTGCTTTATTTTTAAATACAATTACTATTAAGAAGACAATTATTATAGTAAAGAAATTACCCTAATCGATTATTCCAATCGAGTCGCATAAGAAGTTTCATATGAACCAGATTCACACTTTTAAGTAACCATTTAACGATTAATTTGAGTTTTAATCGTGATAGGAGAAAAGTAGTTGCAAGAGACGAATTTTCAACTTGAGATGTGAAATTTTTTATGTTCGCCATCTGGTTTTCTACATCAATTTATCCGTCGAATCGAGCGCGTCGTATCTCGAGATTTTCGAGGATCATCGAGGATCTCTTGGAAGAGAACGGTGGATAAAAGATGTCTCTCGTCCGTGACGTGGGTTTGGCGTGAATTATGCAAAGTCAACGGCAGATCGAAAGCCCTGCACGATGAACATTTCGCTAACTTTCCTCTTGACTGGTTGCCTCCTCGGCGACGCACCGTCTCCTCTTTTCTTGCTTTTCTGTCACTTTTTTTCTCTCATTCCCATGTACCGCAAAAAAACAACCCGAAAAATTCAATCCAAGAAAAATTTTCTTCTCGTTTTACATTCAACTAATCGAAATTTCTAAACTACATTCAACTAATCAAAAAATCGAAATTTCTAAATTATCCATATAAAAAAAATATCTTTTAGGGTAAACAAATAAAAAAATAAAAAAAAATAAAATAAATAAAAAATAATAAAAATAATAAATAAAAAATAAAAAATTTCTCTTCGTATTATTAATAATTATTCATCTGTATACAAGTAGACATTTTTTTTCGCGAATTACATTCAGGAAAAAGAAATTCTTTTCGTGTCATATTCATAAAACAATAAACTCTTTTATTGCATGCAATCGAAGGGGAATTTTCCATTTTTATTGAATTCAAAGAAACATTTCTCGCATTGTATTAAAAAGGGTTGAACTCTATTTTTCAACAAAAAAAAATTTTTCTCATACTTGATTGAAAATAAAATTATTTTTGTTTTGCCTACGATATGAAATTATTTCTACTTTACATACAATACGAAATTATTTTTACTTTACATACAATACGAAATTATTTTTATTCTACATACAATACATAATTTTTTTTTTACATAAAAAAAATTGTATCACATTCAATCGAAAAAAAGAAAAAGTTCTATTATGTTCAATCGCCAAGAAAAATCGTATCATTCAAATTAAAAATGTCTGGTCTAATTATGATATAGAAAATGTAAAGTGAAAAAAGTAGGCGAATTATTAGAAATGAAAGTTAGGTTGGCACTTTTGGTGCACGTTTTCTCACGTTTCTAGGTAGAGCTCGCTCCCATGTAGATACACGGTAATGGATGCGACACGGATAACGAGCCTTACCGCAGCCTCAATGTTTTGGAGATAAGTGTCTGTTCTTCTTGAATCCTTTTATTTTATCCACTATTTGCGAATCAAGGTGTAGGCCTCGTTCTCACGACTTCATGTGCGCTTACCCACTGGCGTCAATTCTCCCATTGCATTGAAAAAAGTTTGACCTTGTTTTGTCTAAAATTAGGGACGTCAAATGTAAACACAATTTAGAACAAATTGGTCCATAATACTATTTTTTATTTCTGACTTCTGAAACTAACAAAAATCATAATGAATTATGAGCACTTGTCTTCTTTTTACGAGCGGAAAAACGAAACTTAAAGAAATCGTATTTCGAAATACACTGGAGTCTCGATCGAGGAGAGAAATTTGGGTAGCGTCGCCTACATCGAGCCTCTCTCGATCGAGACTCTAGTGTATCTCTATATATTGGATGCAAAACTATTTCAATTGCTCAATTTTTCATTGTGAACTTTGTTCTTACTTTAAAGTTGAACTACTTTAAAAAAAGTTTAACAACTTTTTTAGGATTCAAAACATTTTTTGTAGAGTTTATAAAGTTTTTTGTGGAGTTTATGAAGTTTCTTCTAGAATTTGTAAAGTTTTTTGTACAGTTTTAAAGTTTTTCATAGAGTATTGTTTCAGTAGAAACATAGAGTATTGTTTACAAAAAATTTATAGTTTCGAAAAATACATAGAGTTTACAAAAAACTGATAGAGTTTACAAAAAACTGATAGAGTTTACAAAAGTTCTTTTTTAGAGTTTGAAATTTGTTTTAGAACATGAAAATTTTTTTCTAAACCTCACTTTCTATAATTATATTTTACTTTCTTTCTTTTTAAAAGTTTCCTTAAAAAAGCAATTACAGTCGTACACTTTTCACAGTTTTCTGTTATTTGATTTAAAAAAATAAAAAATTTTACAAAGTTGTGGAACAGAGAGCATCCCATAAAAGTAACAATTGAGTTATGTATTTAGAAGCAGCACACAGTGTGCAACTAGTGTCTTTGTGTATTTTTATTGCAGGGCTTCCAAGACTTTTTTCAGTTTACTGTTTTTACTTGTTTTTAAATACGTACATAAATAACAAACCACGTTCTTATTAAGGTGCACGGAATTCCGAATTTTATTGTTTCAGTGTGCTCTATGCCATGCCACTTGCTATTTTAAATAAAATCATTGCATGTACCAAACGAAAACTACGTTTTGAATTACAACAAATAAAGAAACAAATTTTTTCCCCTGACGCAAAGGTAACAAAGGGAGAAACAGAACACAGAATGAGGGAAATTGATAAACCAACCAACGTATTTTTCCTCTCCCATTCTTTTCACATTTATTTTACTCTTTGTCCTTTTTTTTGAAGTCCTTTCTATTCCGTCCTTTACATAAACCTTCAACCTTTAACCTAGCGCTCAAGCTTTTTATGTAAATAAGAGATTTGAAACATTTTAAGAGAGGATACTATTGAAGTTTTTTGCTTTTTTAGAAACAAAAAATTTGTACGGTTTTTATTAGATTTTATATTTATTTCTTTTACGTGGACAAAAGGTCCATTAACTACAAACTACAGAGAAATTTTTTCAAGAAATTCAAAATTTTTATTTGAATTAAATGTAATTTATTTGAATCAAATAACGATATATTTGCCTTAGAGCTAAAATGACTTATTTATTTTATTTTATTATGGAAGAATTTATCCCTCGGTGAAGCAATATCTCAGAGAAGAGAATTATTTATTTGTTGCAAATGAATAATTTATTTGACATAAATGCCATCTTTTTATATAATTGCGACGCATCTAGAAAAGCTTCTCGTTTTACTGCCAGTAAAATAAAATGTTATCATTTGAAACAAATTTACAATTATTAATAACTGCGCTTCATATAAAATAAAAAGTTATTCTAAAACAAATATGCCTCTTCTCTGGGTGTAAACGATATAAAGTAATTAATTACAAAGTATACTTTATTTATTTATTGAACACAAATTTATAAAAAGCTTTTGATGAAATAAATGAAACAATTTTCTTTGTTACTAACCCGATTATTGCTTTTTAATTTGCTTGTGTATTGATATTGCCATTGTTTGCAAAAATGTCAATTCAAATAGGAAAATACGAAAATAATCGTGTAAAAATTGAATCATACTTTAAAGAGGAATAATAACTATCTGTACCTAAATTAAAAATGACAATAATCTGAAACATGAGTTGATTCTTTTAATTGGATGACACACTTTTTTATTTTTATAACAATCAACCTCACTAACTGATGAAAAACAATTATCGAGCTTAATCAAGTTTATTAGTTGTTTTTAAAATTACGTATCTTCATTACATATTCATCTAGAAAAGCTTTAAAAAGGTACAGGAAATCAGTTTCTAGTAATTTTTTGTTGAATTGTTAAGGAATCGATTAATTGGTTTTCGATTTATATGGAAAAATATTTCCTATTTACAAGACTGAAATTATCGACAGCTATCTTAAAAAGTTTTTTTGGAAAAAAAGAGATGAGTTCAACAAGGAAAATGGAAAAGTATTAATTTCGATATTTCATAACAAGAAAATTGTTAAATAAACAAATATTTCGTAGTTGGATTTTATTTATAGCAAATGAAAATGGTAAATCAATAGAAAATTTTTACTGTCACTTATTTTTAGTGTAAAAAAGAGTAAGTAAAAATTATGTGTAATATGTTATACGTAATATTTTAAAATAACTTACTCTGCGAATAAGGCCACAGATTTGCAAGCTGATAGAAATTTTCTCTGGAAATATTTTTTACGCTCGTGGTGGCTTAAAATATTTGCTTATCACGAAATTTATGTCAGGGTTGTCAAAGTGGGGATATTACTTGAGCATAAATTCAGGGAAGTGGCCTTATTCATAGTGGCCTTATTCGTAGAGTTTAGTGTATTAATATTTTACAAAACAATTTTTCACAGAATTTTACCATTAATTTTGTTCTCTTTAAATCCAAATAAGTGAAAATCCAGATATTTTATGTCAAAAGTCTTCCATCGCACTTAAAATAAGTGTAAATTAACTTATCTTAATGTCAAATTTCACTTATTTTAAGTGCATGTAAGACTTTTGACTTAAAATAAGTGAAATCCCACTTATTTGGATTTCGAGAGTTAAGTATTTTTGTTTTGCACGAAGCTGAAATAAGAACAAAGGAACTACTTTTTTAAATTTGTTAAATGACATAACCTCAAACGAAATAGTAATTTTAAGTAAAGAATAGAACTATAATTAAAATTGATTTTAACATATTTCGAAAGACCCATAGAATTTTCAGAAAAAATTAGTTTGGGCGAAAATTTATTTTAAAATAATAATTATTTAACATTGCGAGCTTTTCTTTAAAGTTAGTAAACAATTGCATTTTTATCGAGTTTTAATAAAAAATATAGCTTATGAGCTAACTTTGACTTAGTTAGTTAACTAGCTAACTTTGAAAGATTCTTTAGAGTTCTGTTTATTTGATTTTGTTGGTTAATACTTTGTCTAAAAAATATGAACAATAAAAAATTTATTTTTATATCTATAACTTTTGAATAAAACAGTATTTAAAAAATTCAACGAATAAAATTGTCGAGAATCTTTCAAGGCGTTTCAAGGCAGCTGTTTAAAACTACTGTTTCATTTGAGGTTATGTCACGGGACTGAACCTGCTTAAACTCTTCTAAATTAAAAATACATAAATAAATATAAATAGTAAATAAATATAAAAGTTTGAGAAAAACCGACTGAGTAGCTCAGTTGGAAAATGCCTAGGGCTTTGCGGCAGCGGATCGAGGGTTCGCGCCCGTTAGCCGTGGGTTTTTTTCCGGCACGTGAGGTACTTAGAGCGGGAGATTTGACGTTGAGGACTTGTTTGTGTGATATTTCGTGACTATTTACGTCTTTATTTATATTTCGAAGTCATACATTCAAGACTCAACTGTCGATAAATCGGCTTTACTCAGTTAAGGTTTTCCGTAGTTTCCCTTAACTCTGGTTAGAAAAGGCCAGGTGAATACGAGTAATTCTTACGGACGCAAGTTAGGGGGAATGGATGGGGACCTATGGAGAATAATTGGAGGGTATTAGATATGTAAAAACCCGAAAAGGGTATACATGGAGGAACCAAAAAATAAAATAGTATAAAAGTTTGAGGTTATGCCACGAGGCTGAACCCCCTTAAACTCTAAATTAAGAATAAATAAATCTAAAAAATAAAAATAAATATAAATAGTAAATAAATATAAATAGTAAATGAATATAAATAGTAAATAAATATAAATAGTAAGTAAATATAAATAATAAATAAATATAAATAGTAAATAAATATAAATAGTAAATAAATATTAATTGTAAATAAATATAAATAGTAAATAAATATAAATAGTAAATAAATATAAATAGTAAATAAATGTAAATAGTAAATAAATATAAATAGTAAATAAATGTAAATAGTAAATAAATATTAATAGTAAATAAATATAAATAGTAAATAAATATAAAAGTAGGTAAATATAGAAGTTAAAAAATGTACAAGTGAATGCATATATAAGTGAATAAATATTATATAAATGAGTAAGCAAAGGATGAAAATAGAGTATAATGCAGATTGCAATTGATTCAATTTTTGATGAATAGAGCGACGAGTAAAACAAAGAGATAATAAAGTTTGTCTCTTTTTTTTGTGAGAGGGTTGAAGAAAAGCCGCATTTATCGGGAAAAGCTGCGGTGTGCCAGCAAATTGGACTCGCGTTGCGGTAAAGCTCTGCATCCAGATGCCATTACCGATATTCTCGGTCCACGCGGCAAAGGGCAAGCGGGCCCGAAGGGACGTTATATCCTTGGGAACGAGTGGAACGTTAACCCCAGGATTCGGATGAACCAGAGCTGGAATTAGCCAAGAAGCAAACGAAATTCAAGAGACCAAAGAGAACGAAAATCCCTCCAAAGATTCCTATCTCCTTTGCGTTTATTTCATCAACTATATAGCACCCGGGTGCACACATCCCTTTCTCTCTCTTTCTCTCTTTCCATTTCTCCCTCTTCGTATTTGTGTTATCTCAAGAAAGGCACGCGACCAAACTCCCTGAATATCCAAACATTTTCACAAAATTGCTATCGTCATTCTCGTTAAATTGCTGCGTTTATACTTTTCAATTTTTTACCTTTATACTTTTTGCTCCCAAGAATGCCCCAAAGATTCCGATCGAACGTAAAATCGCGTGTAGGCATATACTTAGAGCAGCGTAAAAATGTGTACATGGATTTTTTTTCTTTCTCTTTTTTTTTTCTTTATCGTCATGACGCTGTAAAATGCCATACGGTTTGCTGTTTTTACGAGTAACATTCCCCCTCCAGATCGAATTGCCAACAGCCGAAGACTGCGCTTATATACTGACCTGATCTGATGCTGTTGGAACATTCGATACCGCTTTTATTGCTGAGAGTAATGTTGAAAACTGTACGCATAGTCGGGTTATAGACTGTGTGAAAAAAATTATAGTGCTTTAGATATTTCAAGGGAAAAATCGTATTCCTGGAAAATGTTGAGTTTTGGTGATGTTTTTATGTCAC
>WNHD01003940.1:0-13159 GCA_011057455.1 Ganaspis sp. Gsp50
CAAATATCCCACGAAGACTCAGGAAACAGGAACAGGTTTTACAGGAAATGGAAGGAAATGAATACAAATAATTAATTTAAAAGAACTTTTAAAACTAAACTAAACGCTCAATCTTGGAATACCGCTGCAACCTCCGGAAATTTTAATATCACAAAATTATGTTTTAATCAACTTTAAACAGATAATAAAAAATTGTGAGATGAAAAATTTATAAAAATTTTACAACGTCACAATTTTAACAAAGTTTTTAGGGTGGAAAGATGATTTCATGACGTATTTGAGAAATAATCTTAATTGTAAAATTTATTGTTTAGAAGGATGGTGAAAGTAGGACCTGCTGTACGCGGCGAGTGCTGCCATGTGGTGAAGGAAATCTGTACCTCGTGACAACCGCCCACGCCGGAATTAAATCCAAACGTTCGAATTGCTAAAAGTATTCGTATCTCAGCAACTAATTGACCGATTACAATATTTTGTTTTTTAATTTGCACTGCTTTAATCTGGCAAATCTAAGTATGCTTTCACATTTGCAGTAAAATGGTTATTTTTACCAAATTTTATTGTGATTGTGATTATTATCATATTGTGATAAGAAATTCGCTCTCTTACTGAAAAGACGCCGCTAAGTCATTTTGTATTTTGAACTGCCTGTGTTTTTTGATATCTCTTGTTTCCTATAATATTACGTTGCATTTTGTCGTTTGTCGTGTTTGTCGTTCATCATGGTACATGTCATTAGGTTTGGATCCCCTACTTTTTCTACCACGTCATCTACACTTTGTATATATACATATATTTATGACTATTTATGTATGTATAGCTAAAACTTGGAAAAGTAAAATACTTGGTCAAATCATGACTCGATCATTGCCAGGTATTGTAAAAAAAAAATTACCCAACCAAATACTGACTGGATCCTGGAAGGGTATTCTAAGAAAAATTATACCTTGCCAGATTTTGATCGGATCCTGGTTGGGTAATTCTACAAAATTGTTACCCGACCAGGACCCGGTCAGAAATCTTCTTTTTTTAGGGCCAAACCGGGCAATTTCCACACGGAATTTTGACCGGTTATATCTATGTATTAAACTTAAATATCCATATTTCTCAGTATGCAAACTTCAAAGAACAGGACAATAACCAAAAAGTTCGTAAAGCACATAAGTAGATCATAGTATATTGTACAGCAAGGACAGGGACATTTACGGCGAGGATGGATGTTTTTGGCACGAATCAAAATGGGTGACTAATTCCAAAAACATAACCCTCACCGTAAATGGACACTTGCCCTCGCTGCAAACATTTTATATATTTGTCTGTCAAGAGCATGCGTAAACCAATCCCGCCACCCTAGGAAGTGGGGTTAGATACCACATTTAACGTAAGAAACGTCGCATTGTTACTCCTTAGAGCGCAAATAGGAAATTTAAGCGCACCTATAGACATCACTCAAAAATCTGGAGTTTCAGCTCGCTCGGTAAGGCGTAAAGCTGGCGAAATCGTGCACGTGTGAAAGAAAATAGTTTTAAAATGTGTTTTTTAATATTTTCTTTTTTATTTGCTTTTTTCTTTGGTGGTTTATTATCTTTCCTTCTTTTTGGTTGGCTCACTAACTTTTCATCTTTATTTTTCTTAAGACAATACATCCTTTGTTTTGTTGTTCTGGGACTTTAATTTCCACTTCTAAATTTTGACTTTCCCATAGATAGTGTAACGTTCTCTCTCTTTTTCTGTCTCTCTCTAAAATTTAGAGAGAGAAAGAAAGTTACAAAAATGGTTGTTCTAAACGACTTTGTCAGCGCCGACACCAGTTTCGTGAACTCCACACTTTGAGTTTACGAAATTCCATCGAAGCCCGTTTATTTATTTAATGGAGGACCTTCCTCCGGGCGCCAGGTAGATTTGACAATCTACCCTCACTCCGATAGCAACAAACGGCACTGATTCTCACACGGCTAGTTCCACGCCGAGCGTGAGACTTGAAAAAGGATCGTCGGCTCCGTCGTGAGAGAGGGGTAAAGGGGAAACCACAGGCACTACACTTATCTTTTGATTTAAAAAGAAAACACTACACGGTTTTTTCCGATTGAGAAAAATAAACAACTTTTATTAATTGTAGAAAGTAACCATTGAGAATACTGCACCTCCCGAATAAAGTAAACAAGAAAACAGGTCAGCAGGCCGGCGTCCACAATGGCGACGTCCACGCTGCCCACGCCGCTCGGTGTTGTAAATACCGAAAATGAACGAGTGGTGAAGACAAGGAAATTGCGACCACTGACCTTTTAACTTCTGCAAGATCTTCGAATATTCCTTCCCAGTCCAATACCGGTTTCTCTGAGGATGGTACGTTCTCCGTGATGTTGCCGGTTACGGTCGCCAAATTCGTACTGGCATCTTTTTGTGCGCGACGCTCTCAGGGAGACGTGCGCGCCAGTAGTTCGCAGAAGCTTTGCCGGAGGGAGTCACCGTTCGGTTTCAAGCCGCGAAACTCTGCCTAGGGCTCAAAGTTTGGAAATTTAGATACTCAAAATGATGTGGACTGCTGATGTCGTCCTTTTCTTCTCGCTGACTGATCTTTACAATGACTTGTAGCGAAATAATAGGCAAATAGAATTCTTTGAGAAGTGCAGATCTCTGGTTTTTCTCAAAGAATATGTATCCAAAAATGGAAAATAAAGTCAATTCAACGCGGATTACAATTCTTCATGATTCCTCAGAAAAACAATCATTTCATAAAGAAAGTAAATCAGAAAACAAACAGTTTATCAAAAGAAACAATGTTTAAATAAAATCAATTCAGAAGAGGTTGAGTCCGAGTCTGGCCACGAAAGATAAAAATATTAATAATTTATGAGAAGTATGACATTTTAAGTAGTTTTTCGGTGCCACCGCGGGGAAACTACTTTTGTGACGGATTCAGTTCAAAAACTACGTAAGAATAGCCATTAACAAAATCGAACATGTTAAAGAAACATTGTGTAAAGTAAACTGTTTGATACCAATAATGTAATTTGTGGATGTACTACAAAAAAAAATTTACAGATTTAAGATTCCAATTCGTTTAAAATTTGCAGTCACATTTTAGATCCGAAATTTTGAATTTTTAAAATGTAATGTTAGATTCATAATCAGGGACCCTAAAAACAACCCGAGAAGAAAATGTCAAGCTAATCCTTTTTTTTTTAATTTTTGATTTTCATATTGTATCCGACGTATATAGTTTTAAAAATACGATGTCAAATTTGTAATCAGCATTATGAAGACACTCAAATAACGAGTTTCAAGCAAATCCATTCGATTTAGTAAGAAATATTTATTTCAAAAGAATATTAAAAGTTAGTAATTGAAAAAGTAATAGTAAAAAACCTAAAAATATTTTTTTTCAAAAATACAAAACCGCGATTATTTCAATCTCTTCTTGGAAATAATATATACTTAGTATAGATCAATTTATTTGTTTTGAATTGTAGATTATCTTTTTCATATAAGCTTACTTTTGGAAAATCGAAAATTATTGGCACGATTATGACTTGCTCTATGAGAACGTTTCAGATTTCCATATTACTTCAATTTATAATGTTGTTAAAAGGTAAAGTTAGGGCGAAGTGTAAGGGGTCATTAGACTTTGCGAGATCACTCACTGCAAGTCTGGGTAAAACATCCAAAAGCCCTTTTCTCCTCATTTTCATCCTGTCTTTTCCACCTTTTTCAGGTGCTTCTTTTCCCTTAACCTCAACTTGCGCCCACAGACAACTTTATTAGGAGTAAAAGCATTTGTCTGGACCGCACAGTGGGATGGATTAGAAATCTAGGCGGACAAAATGTCAAAAATTAAAGTCTGAAAATTGGTTCTTGTTTCATATAAAATATAGCTTAAAAATGTCCACTAAGAAGGTTTGTTCGCTCTAGCATCTGAGCCGATTGCTGTATTTCAACTTTTTAATTAGTTCAAAAGCTGGTACTGCACATACCCGAATTTCTCTTGAACTACACTGCCCATTTCAAACAAGTCTAGTACGATGCATTTTTAATCAATGTACAATTTCCACAAGTTACTTTTTGTTACTTTGTTCAATATTGTAATATAAAGAGGACCTTGTTTCACGTTGAGCTTCCTTGAAGCAGCATTGAAGCGAGCGACTGTCGCAAGGACGAAATGCTAAATTTTCGTTCAAAAAAGTCTATAGCACACAAATTTTGTCCGATTTTAATGTTTGTTTAAATGAAAGATTATAAAATTCTAAAGAGCGTGCTGGTCGACAACTTGTTTTAAATTTATTATTATTTATATTTATTATCAACAATTTAAAGAAAACAGAAAATTTAAAGAAATATATGTTGTATTTCACATAAGCGATTGGAAAATAATGCAATATGCTATAAATTGTTTAGAATAATCCTTCGACATTGAAAATAATTTACTATTATTTTATAATAATGAATTTCAATTATTATAAACAAATTGTCAGAGTTTTATTATACAGGGGTTCTTGAAGTCGCTTTTTATGCATCTTACATTTTTTTTAAATAAATTCAAGATAGCCGATCAAATATAGCGGAGGACAATATTTAAAGTTTATAGTACCTGTTTGGAATTCCTAATTTAGAGGTTTTGGAGGTCGCTGAATATCGTCATTGCTTGCATTAGACAAGGAAATTTTTAAAACCAAACTAGAAAAATATCAACAATTCCTAAAACTTTTGATTTAAAAATTTCAACTAGGTCTAATCAACGTTATATATTGGCGTTTATGTTATAGCATCGAACATATTAGATACTAAAAATACAATGTTATTCATAATTGGCGATTTTGAAAACTCCTCGATAAGGAATTCCAAACAGGTTTAATTAAATATTATAAATAATAAATAATAATAAATTCGACATTTTTAATTTTCAGAAACAAATATCAGGTTCATAATCAGCGACTTTAAAAACTCCTGGATAATGGAATTCAAGCAGGTCATATTTGTTTTTAATATTTGAATCCACTATTTTGGATCTCACATTTATAATATTCCCAAACCTATGTCAGATCAGTGGCGTGTCCAGGGAGGGAGGTAATGGGGGTCATGACCCCCTATTAACCATAGATTTATATGAGAGATAGTGATAGAAATATTTTACTATATCTTTCTCTCTGATGAATAACATCCCTCAAAAACGTTACCAGGACACGGGCCTGTGTCAGATTCGTAATCAGCTAACTCAAAAACTCAAAAACCCATAAATAATTAATTTCAAACAGGTCCTATAATTTTTTACTATTGTCGTCCGCCATATTGAATCCGCCATCTTGAATTTTTGAAAAACAATGTCAGACTCACAATCAGCTAACTCAAAAACCTCAAAATTATCAATTCCAAACAGGTCCTATAATATTTCAATATTGTCGTCCGTCATATTAAATTCGCTTTTTTGAATTTTCAGAAACCAATGGCAGATGCGTAATTAGTGACCTCAAAAAACCCTGGATAATGAATTTCAAACAAATCATATAATTTTTTACTATTGTCCGCCATATTAGATCTGCCATTTTGAATTTTACAAATTTAACTTCAGATTCGTAATCAGCGACCTCAAAAACTCTTAGATACCTTTCTTTCTTAAAATGCGATAAATTTCTTATTATGACGTCCGCCATATTGGATCCGCCATCTTGAATGTTACAAATTCGACATCAGATTCATAATCAGCGAACCTAAAAACCTTTTAAATACTCAGTGATGTAAAAATTCATCATAGCCAATTCTAATAAATATTTTTGTCCGCCTAGATTTCCATTTCATCCCACTGTGAACCGCCTGTAATAAGCTTGCTCATCAGTGAGCAGAAAAACTGTGAAAAACCTACCCAGAGTACAGCCGGTTACCGACAGTCGGGTTTCAACGGTGTGTGTCGGATAATGTATCTACAGAGCACACCCTTGAACCTCGGCGTCTAACCTTCCGCTCGAATTATTTCACGAGTTACAGAAAAACCTAGGCTAACGGAATGCGAACCAGCTATGGTTCGCAGTGTCCGCAAAGCCCAAGCTCTCATCCATCTGAGCTAACTTCGTCGTTTTTTTAATGTTGTTTTATATTATGCTACTTCCTATGTTTTATTAACCATGGAAAATTCATTAAATAAATTTAAAAAGAATGAACATTTTTTCCTCTTTCGTAATGTTTTCTTTAGATTTAAATATTTTCATTTAATATTCATTCAATCCCTTTTCCTTTGGCGATTTTAACTGGATTTCCTATTTTAATTAGACTTTTTTTTTATTTTCTTGTTTCCTACTTCATTTTCTTCACTTTTATATTTCAGTTCTTTTATATCTTAAATTTTTATTTAATCTTAGATATCGCTGCCGACAAATATTTATATGTCCGAAAAATGCCGTCTTGTAGATAAAAAAACCTTCATGTTTTATCCTACAAATTCGCTGAAAATTGTCTGAATACCTTTTGAAATTTACAACCAGTTTTCAATTAAAATTAGAACTTTTAATTTTATTCTATTTTTCCTCAGAATTGTCGATTCTTCCTCAGTTTTTCGAATTTATCTATTTTATTTTTATTCTATAAAATTTTAGTGATTTTCAGTAACTTCTTGTTTCTTTCTTCGAGTTGAATTGGTTTTATTTTGTATTTGAAAATTATTTTTTTTCGATGTTAGTTTCTTATCTACGCATTTCTAATTGTCACAAATCTATATTGTCTCTTTTATTTTTAGGTTTCTTTTCATCAAGATACTCAAACAAAACCTAAAAAATCGCCAAAAAATAAGTTGATAATGAAAATATTTTTTTAACCCTTTACTTACATTGTTTCTCAATCTTTTCTAAACTGTATATTTATTTTTGTAATGAGAAGTTGTCATAGTGTTTTTAAGAAAAAAAAATTCTTCGATGTTTCAAAACAAATTAAATTTAAAACAAGAGTTTTAAAAGGAATCTATTGTAGAAAAAGGTTTAACTACAGCTAAATAATCTGGATAATAATAATTAGTTACACTAATTTTTCTGGATTGGTCACAATCTTCAAATCTATTGTTTCTGCTTAGATCACAATCTTCGAAATGCGTCATGTATTTACTTATTTGCACTTCTTTTCTAGATAAGTCTCTGCATGATGCACAAGGATGACTCAAATCACAAAAATCTCTGCAAGGACTACGCTTTAGAATTGAAACTAAGATTATGTAAGATGCCGAAAGTTATTACATCAATTGGAATTCCTGTAAGCAAGGAAGAAATAAATCTCCCTCCTTCCATTCATCACTTTATAGATTCATATTTAGAATTGAAAAGTGATTCACCGGAACAGATAATTAAGGATATCAATAAAATCGTTATTTCCGACTTTTTTTCACGGCCTCTGACCTTTATCTACGCTCTTAAGAAATTGAAATGTTCTATTCCAAACTCAATGGTTATTCATATAATTGGAGCAAGCGGACAGGAAGTCGAGTTAGCAGAGTATTGGAAATTCGTTTTGGAATGTCTACAAAATTTGAAGTCTATACAAATTATTTTTATAGGTTTCGACCTTCCTCAGAAGCAAGTTTCTCTTAAGAATCCGCTGGATTTTAATGTTTTTTTCTCGCCGCGTTGGAAGGATTTTAACTACAAATCATTCGAGGGAAGTTACGATCAATATTTTGAAAAAGGGGACTTTCTAAAACCGGATATTATTTTCAATTTCAATTTAGACATTGGAAATTGTATGCTAAAAAGTTCGGAGTACTCTTTGTCTAAAACGTTTTCAATTATAAGACAATTGAAGGTTCCGTTTGTAATAACTACAACAACAGAAGGAATAGCGCGAAAAACTGTTAGTATGCTTTCTACATCTTTAGGAAAAATGAAAAGTGTTGAGATTTTTGAAAAAAATCCTTATTGCGGCTTATTTCCGGACAGAGATTTTATATCTAAAGGGATGTGTTATTCGAATAAATTTATTGTAATATTTGCGAATCATTCTAAAGCAGCAGATGCAGAGAAGATAAATGCTCCAACTGAAAGTCAAACCAAATCATTAAACGATAAACAAGGAAGTTCAACAGAGAAAAATGAATTTGGGATGAAAAAAAACTTTCTAAACTCTAAATTTAAGTCTAAAGTTGAAAAATCGGATTCTGGAGAAAACAATGCGACCAATAAAAAAGTTGATGATAAGCAATCTGTACGAAATACACAGAATAAAGATTTACATGTTGAAAGATCAAACGAGAATTCAGACTGCGAAGCAGAATATTACCTAAATAATGAAAAGTTGATGAAAGAAAATTTACTTCTTCAAGAAGAAAATAAAATTCTCAAAGAAAATCTACAACTTCGGGAGAAAAATATGCGATTGAGGAAGGAGAATTTAGTACTCAATAAAGAACTCGAGATGTTGAAAAAAAATGCTCCACTTAAAGGTACACAATAATTGTGTATAAAACTAACACTTCTACAATTTTAAACATTAACAACGCTACTAGTTTGTCAGGAGGTAATAAATTTTAATATCAAATCTTTTTGAAAGTAATTATTTACCGATTGTAACAAGATGCAGTATAATTTATGGATATGTCTATTTTTAAAAATATGAAAATTATTTTGTTCTAATTTACTTAAGTGTTTAATATCGAAAATTGTATAAATAAAGATTAAATGGTTTTATTTAGTTGATATAAAATTTCACAAGCAATCTTAATTCTTACTATTTTTAAAACAATTTTCTTTTTATTTTTCCGTTGACTACCAAAATCAACCAACTTTTCTGAAAATAACTTTCTTTTTAAAGCTACAAATCGTTTTTTGCTTTTTTTGTTTAAATATATAGTTTTATATTATTTACGTATCTTTTATTTTCCCTTCGCTTATGAATAGCAATTATTTTTTAATTTGAATTTCCGCGAAACTTTTAAACATTTTGTTAAACTTGAAGGAGTCGTTCACAAACAGGTCGGTTCCGGTGGCGCCTCCACAAACGAATCTAAACAATTGCAATAGGCCTAAATTTTGGGTTAATTTTGGGCTAATTTTGGGCACAAAGCCTGATTTTTGGGCTCTTTTATTTTCTTCGAAAAGTTAAATTTCAAGTGGAGGCGCTGTGAGACCGTTCCGCTAGCGCCTCCACTATACGTAAAATTCAATAATATTAAAAAATCGAACACGTGGTATTTTTGGGCTAATTTTGGGCTCTACAAAAAACATTTTAAAAATTTCCAAAAATCAACCCTTATGTAGAAACGGGATACTTAAAATTTTTTTTTACTTAGAAATATAAAATTAACTCCAAATTAATATGAAAACAGCATAAAGCAAGTTTAGTAGCACTCTCTCGCATTTTTAGAAAACAACCCTCAAAAAAACCACCCCTAAAGTCACATTTAAATAACACATTTTTAATAAAAAATAAATACAAACTATTTGCCACCAGCTACACTTAAACATTATTGCACTCCTCCAAAAATAACAATCTCAATTTTTAAGCTCCATCTCTCAACCAAAAACTACCCTTAAGCAGATATAAAACGTATACAGTGGCACCTCCACTAAATTAAATATCAAGATTTACAAAAAAGGAACCCGTGACATTTTGGGGCTAATTTCAGGCTCTTCAAAAATACTTATCTCTTCTTTTGGCATCAACCTATAACCAAAAACTACCGTCAAACAGATACAAAACGTATACTCTGGTACCTCCACCAAATAAAATATCAAGATTTACAAAAAAGAAACACATGACATTTTTGGGATAATTTTGGGCTCTCAAAAAACCATTATTAAAATTTCCAAAAAACAACCCTTATTAAAAAACGATCATCTTCAAAATTTTTTGTTACTTGAAAATGATTAGCTTACTGCAAAAATATATTAATACACCGTAAAGCATCTTTAACAACACTCTACTGCTTAACTGCTTAATTAAAAACGCACCCCTTAACTTACATTAAAATAATACATTCTAAAAATAATACATTTTATTCTAATAAAAAATAAATTCAAAATATTTCTCTCCTATTACACTCCTATATTCTTGGTCTCCTTCAAAATAAAATATCTCAATTTTTGGGCTTTATTCCTTAACCTAAAACTACTTTTAAACACCTGGAGGTGCTACGGGACATGCGCCCTAGTACCTCCAATGTATAAAATATCAAAATTTCTCAAAAGCAAACACGTGACATTTTTGAGCTAATTTTGGGGGTGATTTTTATCCCTTTCCACAAATAAAAGGTATATATAAATCCCTTTGTTATGTTTCAGCGTTTCACGATTTCGTTTCAGCGATTCTGAGAACCTCCGAGTAACAAGTTTTAGATAATTTGGATTAATTTTTGAAAAACACATCCGCCATATTGGATCCGCCATTTTGAATTTTGAAATCTTATTGACAGTTTCGGACTTAGCGACCCCAAAACCCCCGAGTGACAAATTTCAGATGATTTGGATTAATTTTTGAAAAACACATCCACCATATTGGATCCGCCATTTTGAATTTTGAAATCTTATTGTCAGATTCGGTTTCAGCGTCCTCAAAAACCACCGAGTAACAAATTTCAGATGATTTGGATTAATTTTTGAAGAACACATCCGCCATATTGGATCTGCCATTTAAAATTTTGAAATCTTATTGGCAGATTCGGTTTCAGCGACCCCAAAAACCCCCGAGTAACAAATTTCAGATGATTTGGATTAATTTTTGAAAAACACATCCGCCATATTCGATCCGCCATTTTGAATTTTGAAATCTTATTGGAATATTCGGTTTCAGCGACCCCAAAAATCCCTGAGTAACAAGTTTTATGTAAATTTTATTAATTTTTTAGATACTCATACGTCATATTGTATCCAAAATACCCACGAGTATCCAATTTCAAGTCATTTTGAGTTATTTTTCAGAATGTCGTCCGCTATATTGGTTCCGCCATGTTGAATTTTGCAATTTGGTTCAGAAATTTGTATTTGGCGACACCAAAAGCTGTTATAAGGATTTTATTCGTTTTTTTAATTTCGAATTGCATATGTGACCGTAGCGGGCCGGTGTGGCCACTATAGTGGCCATCTATCATATTGTTACCGTTGTTGACCAAAATAACTATAAATGTAGACAAATTTTCATTAAAAGAGAATGTTAATTTGTGTGGAAATTTGCCGGCCGTCTAAAGCGTCCGAATGTTATTATAATTTTGATAAAAGTAGTCATAAAAAACGCATTCTCCAGACAAAAAATGTAATCATATTCATTAGTGGTCAAAATCATTTATCTTTTATCAAGTGTCGACATTTCGCAACAAAACTCTTTTTGTCTGCAGAATGCGTTTTTATAACTACTTTTATAAAAAAAAATCCTTTGACAGTATAATAGATATAATAAAATGTTTTTTTTATTCATTTTGGAAACTCTAGAACTATATATATATAAGTTAAAAAAGATTACAAGTTTAATATGGAATTATTTCTAAAATTAATATTATTTCAGAAATATTTAAGCTTTTTCCTATCATATAACTATAAATTTAGTTAAGTTTTTGCATGCATATAAGGAAAAACAATATTTATTCATGACAAAACAAAATTGGTTTAAAGTTAATTTTGTTTAAATATTATAAAACTTTATCCGACTTTTTTTGAAATTTTATACCGTCAACTTGGGTAACTTCGGACACTTAAAATTTTGCATTCACTGACTAAATTTTGATTTAAAGTTATTAAAATATGTCAATAGAATATTCTAACTTTATACTTTAATAACTTAAAAGCAAATTTGAGTAAGTCATAGTCAAATTTAAGGGTATTCAGAGTTAGCCAATCTGTACGAAGTTACCCAAGTTGACGGCACCTAAATTTTGTTTGAAATGAGATATATTTCATTTCTTCAAAGAATTTACAAATTTATTATTTACAAAAAATATATATTTGAAAATGTTCAAGCCATTAACATAATCTAAAACTAGAACATCATTTGAGTATCAAAGAATGTAATTAATATACATATCAAGAAATCTCAATAAATTAATTAATTAAAACTTTTAGTTTTTGTTAAAACATTATTAGAAAATAAGATTTCTATTACAAATACTTCTTAAAATAATACTCCCTAAATTTGAATTAGTGAAAAGTTGTTCACCAATTTGGTCGGGTTTTTACACTCATAAAAATCTAAAAATGGATAAAGGAATTTTAGAAATACTCAGTCCAAAATTTTGGAGAACTTTTTTTCTTCAAGAAATACGGTTTTTTGGAGAAAATGTTTTCCCTAATAAAAAATTAAATCTATAAATGAAAAAATCTTATTCTTTATGTCAAAACGAATAGATTGACCTATACAAAGTTTATACTTAACAAAGAGTTGAGAGAGTAAATGACAATTTTCTATTATTTTTTACTTTTAAAATTTCATTTTGTAATATAACTTTTAAAATTTTGATTCTTTAATGACAGTTCCTTTTTTAAAAATTTTTTGAATTAAAAACTAATCGATTGACCTATATAAAGTCTATATTTTACCAACACTTGAAGAATTAAATTACAGTTTCTTTATTTATTTTTGGCATTTAAAATTATATTTTATATATAACTTTTGGAATTATCATTTTTTAAAGACAGTTTCTTTTAAAAGAATTTCTGCATTAAAAAATGAATCGACTTACGTATATAAAGTATATTTTTTACCAATATTTTATGAAAAAATTGTCACTTTTCCATTATTTTTGGTATTTAAAATTTCATTTTTTCTTATAACTTTTAAAATAATCATTTTCCAATAATAGTCTCTTCTTAAAAACTGTTCAAGGTTGCTTATTGAAAAAAGAATTCTCTAAGAAAGCAAAATGTTCATGAAATGAAAATAATTTTCTACTTGTTTAGTAAATTTTAATTATTTGATTGAGTAGTTTTTTCTAAAGTTTTAGTGAAAGTTTACTAAAAGTTAGTAAAAATCCTTTCTAATTCAAATTGGTGGACGACCTTTCATTAATTCACATTTAGAGAGACTTTTTATAAAATTAATTAAACGAAATTGTAAACAAGTTTTTCAAAAACTCAATGATTCATTACTTATGAAATATTCATTCATAGTCCAGTCAGCCTGTCCTAAAAATGCTCATTTTCGGACAAAATTACCGGCAGATGGGGACCTATCAATTATTGTAGTGTGTGTCGAGGAGATGAAA
>WNHD01003941.1:0-12391 GCA_011057455.1 Ganaspis sp. Gsp50
TAAATCCCATATTGATTTCTTTCATTGTACTGGAGAAAAAAATTTCTGAAATTTACACATTTTTTACTTTGTAATGTAGGCGCCCCCCTTAATGGTTAAAAGTAGTGAAATTTTGACATTTCACACATCAACTTTAAAATCAATTGTTTTAAACTGTTTACGACTTTTTTCTACAATTATCAAAGAAAATTAATAAATTGATTTATTGTGAACAATTTTCAAGCAAGAAATTCATGTTTTTTAAAGTATTTGTGTATTTTCTTAAATAATTACGAGAACCCTCAAAATGTTATTTTAACCATGCATCGTGATCCTAAAAATTCAATTATAAATTAAATAAAGCTAATTTTGAACAATTTATGTCAGAAATCTGTTGTACAGACAGTAAAGATTGTTCCCTGAAAGAATTCGAATTTTTAAAAAATAGGTCGCAATCACTTTCCGCGAAATTTGACCCTTTTTACTTTAAAGAAATGACTGTTGAATTTTGCAATTATATATTGATTTAATTAAATTTCGTAATAAAATTTCTTTCCCTGTACGTTTGTAATCAAGTCGGTACTTTTTCGCATCAATTGAAATTTTCAAATAAACCATGCGTTGACAGTAAATCTTTGCCATTCAGTTAAAAAATCTATCCGAAGAATAAAAAACAAACCTAAAAAGCCCAAAATTTGGTGGAATTTAAAAATCCCGTTTTACAGCAGTCATTAAGAGTTGTTTTATTTTATTTACACCTTGGACTTATAGAAGCTTATGGTGTGGCGACGAAATAGCGCTGTTTATCGCGAATGTGAAATGTAAAGATTACGCTCGATGTTTATGCATTTATGCTGAATTATTGTTGGGGCTTTACCAATGTTTATGCTGATTTACGCTTTGTGCTATCTACCGGGACACATTGTCCCGGAATTATTATTCCATTTCTCTCCTACGTTATTCTCACACCATTCTAGCTTTTCATGGCTTCTGTTTCGTGCACTCGTCTCCTAACGAAATTTACCGGCCGTACACAATTTCATTATTGCCAAAAGACTCTCTAGTCTCGAACAAACACCCGTCAAACTCGTACAAACAAACGTTTCATTATATTCCTATTCTTGGATTGATTTGTTTATTCATACAAATACAATCATTTCTCCACTTTACAATCTTCCTTTCACTGTTCTCTGATTTCATAATCAAATTCTCCATTTTCACAAATCGAGCAACATCCTTTGCAAAGGATGTTGCCTCCACGTTCTTGATCATTTTCTTTCTAATTGCATTTATTCTAATTACATTTTGTATGCGATTGCATTTTTTACGATTGCATTGTAACGATTGCATTTTTACGATTGCATTTTTTACGATTGCATTTTTTGCGATTACATTGTTTCTAATT
Source organism: Ganaspis sp. Gsp50 (assembly GCA_011057455.1). Classification (NCBI taxonomy): domain Eukaryota; kingdom Metazoa; phylum Arthropoda; class Insecta; order Hymenoptera; family Figitidae; genus Ganaspis; species Ganaspis sp. Gsp50. The sequence continues at coordinate 1,385 of WNHD01003941.1, forward strand.
TGAACTCGAGTTTTTTCAAACTCCAAATTTTTTTACAAAAAGATTGTTGATTTGTTTTTACATAAAGTAACAGTTGTTGAGTATGGGAATCAATAAATTAAAGAATAAATGATAATTGCGTATTGGAAAATAATCTTTCGAAGAAAAGTAATGTCTGTTGATGAAGACATATATTGCGATTGAAGTGTTCATTCAAGTTATTACGAACGAATGGAACCCAGTGTGCTAATTCGTTCAGAATCTATAGAATTTGTCTTCAAACAAGTTTATACAACCCTTTATATAACGTTGCGCAATTTGTATTATATTTTTAAACCATGTACCTTTCACGAACATGAAAAGGGTAAAATTATGAAAATGTATACCTCTACGTATTTCCAATTCAAGTGCCTTTTCATAAATAGGAAAAGGGTACAAAAATTAAGTTTTTACAGTAAAGTGTCGAATTTTCTATAAAGAATTTATAATCCTCATTTTATTTTTGGTACAAATATGCTCATTTCGTTTTTGGTAAATCTCATTTACAATACTTTCAAATATTTTTAAAAAAGCTTAAAAATACTTAGAAATATTTAAAATATTTATTTTTCATTTTATTTTTGGTAAAATGATCTTCATTTAATTATTGATAAAATGATTCTCATTTAATTTTTGGTAAAATGATGCTCATTTTATTTTTGGTAGAAAGATATCCTCATTTTATTTTTGGTAAAATGATTCTCTTTTAATTATTGATAAAATGATTCTCATTTTATTATTTGTTAAAATGATTCTCATTTTATTGTTTGTTAAAATGATTCTCATTTAATTTTTGATAAAACGATTCTCATTTTATTTTTGATAAAAAGATGCTTATTTAATTTTTGATAAAAAGATCCTCATTTAATTTTTGCTAAAAAGGTCCTCATTTTATCTTTGCTAAAATGAAGAGTTGAATTGAAGTGAGACTTTTATTCTGGGGTGTCGATAGGAAAGTATTCCATGCGCGAGAATCCTGTTTCATACGTGACAAAACGGGCGAGTCTCTTTTTTCCACGAGCGTTCTTGGCAATACGGAATGCGCGAAAGCTCTAAGAATGTTTCTTTTTCTTTTATCTCCGTGAAGCGAAGCATAAATAAGGGCTACGTTTGTGCGGTGCTGGGTACATAATGGAGCATTATGTGACGGAGATATCATACTCGCGCCCCCTCCAACCTCCTTGTATGTACAAGATATTTACTACAAATACCCATGGTAACTCGTATCTTTTTAAGAACCCTGCCATCATAGTAAGTACCATTGTACTGCTTTTAACTTTAATTTTATAACTGCATTTTCGAGGCATTATATTTGTCATTGCCGGCTTTGACTTTCGTTTCCGACATAGCTTCAAATCTAAATTTTATTTCAAAATATAAAATTCAATGTCTCGTACGAGATTGGATTTTTTTGTATATTTTTGATAAATTAACGTCTATTTATTAACAGACTTTTAGTAAAAAAAAAAATTTAGTAAAAAAACAAAGTAAAGTTAAAACAAAGTCGAACTATTTATGCTTTAAAACCGAGATGATTGAAAAATAGTACATTTTTGAGCTAAAAATAAGTACATTTTTAAAGAGTACATTTTTAAAACAAGAATTAGGCAGTATTCGGCCTTAATTTTAAAGTTCTCTTGATGCTGAAAGTCAGCGGAAATTGGAACTAATGTAAACGTTTTCAGTCAAAAGTGGACTGACTAGACTTCTTTTGCTTCCTTATAGAGGAAAATTGTAAAAATACATTGGAAACATTATTTTATTTTTTGCACATTCAATGGAAAAATTGGAAGTATAAAGCGTATAAATGTCTAATCTAATTTGGGCAAAATTGAACAAAAGGGACAAATCACTATAATTATACAGACAAGAATACAATCGAATAAAAATATAAAAATTAACTTAAAATGTCTTTCAACCTGGTCCACACTTTTGGACAAAAGAAAGTTGCATTTTAGAGATAATGGGTATTTTATCTTTTATTATTCTGGGCATATCTTTTGAAACAGAAGTTTACACGTAGTCTTCCGTAGATTACACAATGTTCCCAGAACATCACCTGGCGCTTTTTTATCTAAAGTCCCTTATCAGGGATTTCAGGGATTCGTATATAGACAATGAAACAAAAGAAACACTTTTGATTGTAGTCTTTCAAGTTGAACATCCAAAATTTCCGAAACGATTTTTTTCAGTTTCGGAAATTTGAATAAATTCGTCTATGATGAAAAAATTATGTCGTAATTTCGTACAAACAAATAATATTTTTTCTATTTTTTCTTTTCAAGATTATCATCCTTAATAATATCGTGATACCAATAGAAAATGTTTGGTTAAAGTTACCGATATATCAGTCCGAAAATATTTTGATCTTAACTACGGAAAATCGCATTCAACATTGATTGGAATATCTAATATTATTTAATTAACTTAATTTATTAACGAAGAATTTTCAAAGTCTAGCTTGATTTTTTTTACAAAATTTGCACAAAATAATTTTTGTGCGAATATTTAAAAGAAAGAATCGTATGGAAAAACGTAGGAGTAAATAATATATGTTATTTTAGGCTGGAAATACTTTTTTTAAAAAAATTATATGTAATTGTAAATAATGCAACTGTAAATAATATGTAACTGTGAATACTATGAAACTGTAAATACTATGTAACTGTAAATAATTTGTAACTGTAAATAATGTGTAACTGTAAATGAATTAATTAATTACGGTAAATAATTTATAACTGTAAATAACGTATGTAACTGTAAATGAAATAATTAATTGCTCTAAATAATGTATAAGTGTAAATAATGAGTAATTGCAATTTTAATAAATGACTTGTAAACAATAGGTGTAAAAATAATTGAAAAGTGACGAAAACCTAGATATAATAAACAATTACTTATAAAAACATTTACGAGAAAAACCATTACTTAAATAATCTACTACTTTTAAGAACTATACCTTCTTTTTATAAACACATTAAATAAAGACTTTATTTGAAAGTAAATAAGGAACTGTTATCTTTTTGTTTAAGGCTGATAACAAGAAAAAGGAAGTTATATTAAGTCTCGAGAGTAAAGAAAGTGGATTAAATTTAATAAAGTCTTAACAGAAACATAGCTTTCAGATAAAAGTGATAAAAAATATTCTGTCATTTTTTAAACAATTTTGAAGCACTAAACATAATGACTTAAACTAAAAAATGTTCTTAAAAGTGTAAAATATACCGACAAAAGATTAAAAATATTTAGACGTAATCAACGTGTGAATTTAAAAAAAGGCTACCCAAATAATCCTTTGAAAAAATCTTTCCAACCAATTATTCAAAAATTTACCATTTTCCGAGATTCACAATTTTTTAAAATTTACCATGTTTCTAGATTTAAAATTATTTAAACCATTTTCACAATTTTTTTAAGTTTATACCATGTTTCTAGATTTAAAATTTTTCCAAACTTGCCATTTTTCTAGATTCATAATTATTCAAAATATACCATTTTTCTTGATTTAAAATTATTTAAACTTTACCATTTTCACAACTGTTTTTTAAATTTACCATTTTTCTAGATTTGAAATTTTGTCAAACTTACACTGAAAAAAAAAATTGATACTACATTTTAATAAGATTTACGATTTAGAGAAAACGAAGAAAAATGTCAAAAATTCGGATAAAATTAAACTTCGCTACAAGGAGTTTTTAAGCTTCAGTAATAATATATTACAAACTTCAGTAAATTTGTGTCAATGTTTGTAATCTATTTACCAAAACTTAAAACTTCTTTAGCAAAGTGTAACATTTTATACTAATTTTTCACATTTTTGCCCCATTTTCCCTAAATTGGAACAAAATTTACTAAATTTTAAACTCTACTTATTTTAATTATTTATTTCAATACCATTTTTATAAATTCATAAATTGTTAAAGATGTATAATTTTCTTGATTTAAAATTATTTAAAATTTGACACTTTTCAAGATTCACAATTTTTCCAAATTTACCATTTTTCTATAGATTAGAAATTATTAAAAATTTACCATTTTTCTATATTCACAATTTTTTCAAAAGGGAAGGTTTACAAGTGACATCACATTGTAGGGGGGAGAGCGAACTTTGCAAAACGTGACACAATTTATTTATTTTTTTTAAAACAGCGTGATAAGAGTGGGAGAGGTAAAGAGGGTAGATAAAAAATTGCGTCATTTGTGAACGATCCCAAATTTATCATATTTCTTTTGTTCAAATTTTTTAAAATTGATCTAACTTCTAAATGAACAATTTTTGTAAATTAACAATTTTTCAAAACAACAATTGTCGAATTAACAATTTCTCAAATTGTCGCTTCAAAGGGCATATAATTTGTTTGGAACCTAAGAACTTTGGCTTCTGATAAGTAAAAATTTAAATTTAAAATTTGAAGAAAAGTAGAGCTTTATGATGCATCAAAATTTCATTTTCCAAAAATTACAAATTCGAAATTTACATTTTTACTGAACAGGGACCACCATTCTGGCACACAAACAAAAATTATATGCCCTTCTTTGATCTGGCAGCTCAATTAACGATTGTCAAATTAACGCAATTTTTCAAATTAATGATTATAAATAAACAATTTTCAAATTAACGATTGTCAAATTAAGGATTTTCAAGTGAACTATTATCAAATTAACAAATTTCAAATGAATCATTATCAATAACAATTTGTCAAATTAACAACGCACTTCACAGAAAAAAGCAGAATTCAAACTGAGCCCCGTATGAGTGTCAATTTGAGACAAATCGAAAACAAACACGACTTGACTGAATTTGAGTTTTAACGGTAAAGAAGTTTTAATTTGAACAGTTGGGGTTTCAATTTAATGAAAAAAGAATTGCCGACAAATATCACAAAATTATCTATCAAGTACACTGTTAAAACAATTGTTTTTATTGGAGAAATATACTGTCACTCAATAGATTTCCATTTTCCAAGTCAATTTGCTGTGTTTAAGAAAACTATATAGTAACCATTCTTTCTTTCTTTTGGTTGATTTGGCCTTAGGTATACACTTCTTACAGAATAGTGGAGAAAGTAACCAAATTTTTAGGTTAGGAAACTTGTGAACACTTGTGAATTGACAGGTAGAAATGCCAACTGTGTAGTTTTAAAATATGAAAGCTAACAGCGCCACCAAATAATGACGCAAAATTTGAAAAGTATAAAATAAAATTACAATATTGTATCTAAAAACATGAAAATGAAGAATTAAAAATGTTTAGTTTTCTTTTCTTTAATAATTACATAATAGATAATAATAAAATTTAAATATTTAATTAAATTTAAGTCATATATATGTTATAATGAGAAATTTATACAAATGCTACCAACATAATAAACTTCAAGTTTTTTCTAACCTATTACTGACATTTGATACAGACACCACTTAATCTGAGAAACGTAAAGTTTGCCGTAAACTGAATTTGAAACTTAATAAAAATTGAGACACATCGAAAGTGAGTTCTGCTTTTTTCTGTATTAATGAAAGATTCAAGTCTAATCAGCAATACTGCTTTAATTAAACCTGCAGGTTCCCTTTTATTGCACCAGTCCAACTCTCAGGGCTTCTGAACCCTTGCAAGTAACAAACTAAACCTTTAGCCTTGCCCCTTTCAATTAATCTAGTCCCCAAAGTTGCTCGAGCAGTTGTTGGACTGTTCAACAATAAAAGCAACAACGATCAACTAGACCCTAACACAGCTCTACGCTTTTTGTTCCAGGGCACTGCACATGAAGGAGCACCCAGATTACAAATACCGTCCACGTCGAAAGCCAAAATCGCTCGTCAAGAAGGAGAATAAATTTGGCTTCTCTCTCTCACCTTTGACAATGTCACCAACCGAATCTCTCAGCTCCATATCCCGAGGTCTCATACCTCCCCTAGCCTCTCCCATGAATCACTCGTTAATTGCCCACGACGACCTAAAAATTCCCCGATTTTTCCCCCCCTTCCCCTATCCCCTGTACCCAATTCAGCACAAGTTGGGCGACGATTTCAACGGCGGAAAACTCGCGGCAGATCTCGCCTTCCAAGCGATTTATGGATCAGGTGGTACTTTTTACTCGGGACATCAATCTGTCTCCTGGCCAGGTCTCACGACCCCAACTTGTCTCCAGCCAAATTGCGGCTGTCCCAGTCCTTCCAGAGATGCAAAGAGGACTTCGTTCCTGCCAGAAAAGCCGGAGGATAAGCCTTTTCCAAGTCCGGTCAAGCCGGAGGATGATCGTTTCAGTCTCGACAATAGGGACAGTGTCAGAGAAGAGGGATGCTACAGAAAAATTGAGGACAGTTTCTCATCGTCGGAGAAACAAGAGGAGGACAAATCGCAGGATCGGTACTCGTCATCGCCCACAGAGAGGTTTGAGAAATTTAGGAATATTTCGACTGTTTTGAGTTCTCTGCCTTCGACAACAAAAACAGAGAGCAGTAGTGTTTTCTCGGTTCAGAGTCTCACGGGGAACACGTCGACGAGGGGTCACGTTATATGAAGGCCGCTTCCGGTTCTCCCGGATCTGAATTTTCGGGGGAACCTCATTTCTAATTGGAGTGCGCCTGATTGGTGGAGGGTGCCTCCAATTTTATCTCCAATTTCTCAAGCTACTGCGACTGATCTCTCGACGACCACCACTGTGACTAGTGGAATTTCGTCTAGGAGGGAAGATGACGATGGCTCGAGATTGCTAAATAATCCTAGAACCGCGAGGACGAGTTCTGTTGCCAGTGTTCAATAGACTGGTAATTTTCAATCACTATTGTAAGCAATTTTGTCTGTTATGGGTCATTCTAGGTTTCTTAATTGATGATCTTTTGTCGTTTTTTAATATATGTAAATGGAAATGAATGTTGGACGGGAATCTAGTCTGAATTTTATGCAAAATGTATATTATTGTCAGATTTTAGTTAAAAGGATATAATCACAGTTTCGGACATTTGTATGTGTCCAAAGTTCGTCAAAATTGTTGAAAGATGCAAATTGTAACTAATTTTTTAAATGAAAGGTAATAATAACCCAGTGAGCAATCGAACGTTCTAAATACGTTCTTAAAATGTCCCTTTATGTTCCAAAACATTCTGGAACATTGCACTTTGTTCCTGTAACGCGTAATAAAAACATTTTTAAAACGTTCGAGGAACGTCTTAAGGAGAATCCAGAATAGGTTGTTTCTAAATGTCGACGCGTTGAAAGCGACGCGTCGGTCTATTGTTTTCTATTGTTCTATCGACGCGTCGACGTTGAGAACCTAACCTCAAATCGCCTATTCTGGACTCTCCTTAAAACGCAAAGAAAAACACGGTCAAGGGACATCACCCTAAGAAGAAGAAGAACTAGAAACTGGTTGTTTATTGACAAAATGGCGGGCTGTTTTTATGTATGTAAATGCGGTCTAATCTAACTTCGTCTATACATTTTATAGAATTCTTTTAACTCCAAAACAAGTGCAACAAGATTAATTAAAAAAAGCGTGAGTGTTCCTTTGCAAGACAAAGCAAAAATTATAATGGCAATAAATAAATGTGCGAAATTGGCAACATTTTGAATTTCCTTTTACGCGCCTAATTTCTCAAGGAGAATCTAGAATAGGTGTTTTTAGGTTAGGTTTTCATTGCTGACGTCGACACGACGCTTTTACTGTCCTTGTCACTCCTATTAGAAAATAATTAGAGTGACAAGGAGAGTAAAAGCGTCATGTCGACGTCGGGATTGAAAACCTAACCTAAAAACAACTATTCTGGACTCTTCTAGAAAATTACCATCACATTTCCTTGCAAAGAGATTTGCTTGTATTGTGCTTTAGACTTTAAAACTATGATCAAACATAACCTACAATTGTTTGCTTCTAAGGTACCTTTCTTAGAAGCGCGATACATAATTATATGTATCAACTTTACGCAAAGTTCTACGATTTTGATTAATTTTTGAAAATCACCCACTCTGCGGTAGAAAATGTATATTATTGTATATTACAGTAATATACTAACGCATATTACGTAAATACCAACGTATATTACGTACATACCAACGTATATCACCGTAGAAAACTTGAAGATACATGTAACTTCCAATCCCTGGATACATCGCAACCCATCTCTGGCGGTGAATATATGAACCATTCTGGAAACTAAAGTTAATATCTAACGGCCATATCAAATTGAAATACCGGTTCTCGTCTGATCACCGAAGTCAAGCAATTTTGAGCACGGTTAGTACTTAGATGGGTGACCGCTTGGGAATACCGTGTGTTGTTGGGTTTTTTTTTTTGGATTTAATGTTAAAAATTTTTCAATAATTTTGCTATGATTTGTTTTATCTCCACAATTTACAAGATTAATTTTTATTCCCACTGTAAATGAATTTCAGACAAATTTTACATACACAAAAATAAATTGAAGAAAATATTTTTCTAACAAAACTAGTAATTTATTTTAGTTCTTATATTTATTTTAAATCGAAGTCAATTAAAGTTATGTCAATTAAATGGATAGATTGTTATGTCAATTAAATGGATAAATTGTTGTCAATTATTGAAAGAGAACCAGAAGGAAGGCATTAATGAGTTTGGATATATTTCAACCCTCTCGAAGAAAACCTTATAACTAAAATTTCCTTAAACAGAATGTATGTACATTCAACATCTCTAGAACGTCGTATCATGAATTTTCAGTTCTGTTGTATCTTAGTTAAATTACCTATCTTAAATTGATGTAAAAGCTTAGTTTTCCTTCTTAGTGATTATTAATCGTTTTTATTTGTTCACCCTTCAACGAATGTTATCCTATTATTCAAATTTTGATATTTTTAAAATGACTTCGTGTTAAAATCAAAGAAACTGTCGTATTAATTGAGGTTATGTCAGTAGCCGAAAATTCAAGAAACGACGTTCTAAAAATGTAAAATACATACTTGATACATTGTTTTCAGAAATTGTTGAGAATGTTTTCATCGGGAGGGTCTATTTAGAAAAAATAACAATTATTAAAAGAAACTAGTCTTTTTATTGAAATTTAAAAATCGAATTACAAAATGAATGTGAAAAAATAAAATTCTATACAATTTTCAGATAAAATTTTGCAAAGATACGATTTCTTTATTCTTCAAGACGGTTATTTTAGTTTAAATAAATTTAACAAATTAACACTGAGCACCACGCCAATAATCAGTGACCTGCACTAGACACTCTGTTTTCACTACGGACTGTACAAAATCAAAAACAGTGTTACTTTCCTTTTTCTTGTGCCGCGGAGCAAACGGAACGTCCTGCTATACTGGCGTGCCCCTCGAAGGGTTAAAATTCCAAGAAAACGTGAACTATATAAAGCAGGCTCTAAAAGAAACGACAGATACTAGCTTTAAATAATTTAAAAACTATAACTTGTAATGAACAGGCGGAAAAAGTCGCAGAAAATCATTAGCTCTAATTGCAATAGATTTTTTGTATTAAAATGCATATTCAACAGTACCAAAAATTTGCATACAATAACATGGAATTTCCAAGTGAATTTCAAACGTCTTGATTCGCGTTACTATGTATAATATATGTATATGTAACAATATAAAATCATTCACGTATCGTAATTAAAAAGACAATAATAATATTAGAGTGGAGCGAATCTAGGCCAATGACGCTATCGACAAAATGCTAAGGGACCAGGAAATCCGATTTTTAATTTCAATCTCTCTGAATCCATTTTCCCGGTCAATCTTCAACTTTCACCGCTAGGCTTCAATCTGCAATCGGACACGTGATATGACAATAATTGGTAAAAAGATTTTAATTTTGTTCACAGTCCTGTCCTTGTCTGTTTCTGTCGTTCATAAAGACAAGTGTTTGAACGATTAACTAGATGGAAATGTCCATTCTGTCGGTATGTCGTCGCTTACAATAATATTGTCGCAAGGCAATTTATCATTTAGCGACCCACGTCTTTCTCTATGAGACAACTTTTGATTTTCTTTTATTAATCAAGAAAAATCTACTGTTGTTTACACTCGACTGGATCTCCACCTTGAGGCCGACCACCCAGTGGTGCATTTTCGTTCACTCCCTCTTCATCGTCCTCGTCCTCGTCTTCCACATCGTCATCTTCATCCTCCTCGTCTTCTCCATAATCCTCGTCTTCTTCGTCTTCAAGAACTTCACCTGAAATGTCAATTTCAAGTTATCAAACCACATTCTCAAACTTACATTAACTTTAACTTACACTAATTCAACGAAAACACACTCTGTAAATCTGAATTAGTAGAATTTTGACCAATTTAATTGAAACAGATTGTGCAGAAACCGCATAAGTCCATTTTTTTTTTCGAAAATCACTTTTTTATTTAAAAATTATCTTTAGACGAAGCTCTACAATCTGTTAAAATATTACGTAAGTTACTAAACTCAGGGATCACAGTCGTTTTTACGTTCAATTTTAGGTGCAAAAGGGGATTTTCAATTTTAAAAAAGGGGATTTTCTTCCATAAAAAGGGGATTTTTAAATTTTTAAATGAAAAAAAAAGAATAAAACAGCGATATTCAAAAATTTTAAAAAAGTAATTTTCTATAGAATTTAAATTACTCAAGGTTATTATTTTAAATATTAAAACCATTTTAAGTATTTTGGAATATTTTGAAGTATTTTGAAGTACTCTTGAAGCACTTTAATTCCTTTTAAAACATTTTGAAAAAATATTTTAAAACATTTCAAAATACTTTAAAAACTTTAAAAACATTTCAATATATTTCAAAATATTTAAAAACACTTCAAACTGCTTAAAAATATTTAAATCTACTTAAAATCACTTGAAATCCTTTATATTACTTTATACTTTAAAAAACTTCAAAATATTTAAAAATACTTCAAAATAGTTCAGAGTATTTAAAAATACTTAAAATACTAATATTTTTAAATACAATGAATTATTTTGAAGTATCTTTAAATATTTTGAAGTCTTTGAAAGTAATAAAAAGGTTT
>WNHD01003942.1:0-11912 GCA_011057455.1 Ganaspis sp. Gsp50
ATTCCGCACACTAAGAATTCTTGATTTCATAATTTTCTCTTCACTTTTGTATTTTAAAGAAAGCTTTAAATTTCGGTGAGAATATTTTCAACATTTCGAGAATTTTTACTTTTTTTTTCGTTTTCTTTCTTATTCCTTTCTCTACAAAAACTCGCTGCACGTTTTCGCTCATAACTCAAAAACTATTTAATATTTTTGAAGCTTCTTTGACTGAAATTAAAGACAAAATTCCGCACACTAAGAATTCTTGATTTCATAATTTTTTCATCATTTTTGTATTTTAAAGAAAGCTTTAAATTTCGATGACAATATTTTCAACATTTCGAGAATTTTTACTTTTTTTTCGTTTTCTTTCTTATTCCTTTCTCTACAAAAACTCGCTGCACGTTTTAGCTCATAACTCAAAAACTATTTAACATTTTTGAATCTTCTTTGACTCAAATTAAAGACAAAATTCCACACACTAAGAATTCTTAATTTCATAATTTTTCCATCATTTTTGTATTTTAAAGAAAGCTTTAAATTTCGGTGACAATATTTTCAACATTTCGAGAATTTTTACTTTTTTTCGTTTTCTTTCTTAATCCTTTTTTCCTTTATTTTTCTTTCTTTTCCTTTCTTTTTCGTTTTTTTTCCTTTTTTTCTTATTTTATTAATAGGTTTCAATACCTATTACTGCAATTTCAACTAGGCTCATTTTTTGCAAATTTCATAAATTAAAAACATTTATCGATTAAATTGGCTTTACTAATGTTCAGATTCAGCAGAGCTTGAACAAACTTATGGACTTTCAAGAGAAAAATATTTCCGTTGCATATTCCTCTTGGAGAATTTTCGAAAATTCGCTTCCTAAAGAATTTTAAAATTGGGAATACGATAAAATTTCGAAACAACAAGATTTGTTGGGAGAAAATAAAGAAGATAATTTAAAGTCAAGTGGAGCTGTATTTGCTTGTAGCTTTCTGAGATGAATCAAAGAAAGTGTAAAAATTTTTGATGGTTGCTTGTAGAGATGTTTGTGTGTTGATCTTTGTACAAAGTGCATCCAAGAAGACTTCACGGCCGTTAACCGTGAGATGGAAAAGCTTCCAGGTACGCATAAACATCGCCTTCCTCTCGACATAAAGTGCCTCTTAATTCAACGATTTGTGGTGGTTGTACACCGAAGAAAAAATTTCCCAGCTCCAAGTAAATATTTTTATTTATTTCTGGCTTTCATTCCAACTTGTCTACTTTTCGAGAGACAAAAATACTTTCTCTTCTTTCTTCTAAATCATTGAAAATACCTTCTTCTTCAAGGCAATCCTTTTTTTAAATAAAAATATTTTTTTAAACTAAAAGTACTTTTTTTTAAACTAAAAGCACTTTTTTAAAACTAAAAGTGCTTTTTTAAACTAAGACTACTTTTTTAAACTAAAACTACTTTTTTATACTAAAACTACTTTTTTAAACTAAAACTACTTTTTTAAACTAAAATTATTTTTTTAAATTAAAACTACTTTGTTTAAACTAAAAGTACTTTTTTTGTTTACTGTAAATATTTTCTTTTATCAACTAGAATATTTTGTTTAAATAAAAGTACTCTCTCCACAAAGAATTTGATGCTTGGTAATAAAATAACACATAGTAATCAATTGATAAAATGAAAATGAACAAAATAGTGTTTTGTTAAAATACATTGTGCAGACTTTTTAATACGTTCGATCGGAACTGTGTTATTTCAGAATACGAGTTACTACCTAAATGGCATAAATTACCATTTAGCCATCAGAATTTCAGAAAGATTATAATTCCATCAGGTAAATGCATTCGGAACTTTAAATGATATTTACTTAATCAAAGCACGTATGCCACAGAAGGAAATGTGTTCTCATGTCGTCCTACCCCTTCTCCTAACGAGATTTCTCGCAATTACCTTCGTCGAGATTTAAAAATAAAACCTAAAATTCACCCTCGCTTTTCGCTTTCCTTCCTTCATTCACTTTTCCATTTTCAAAGTGAAGAGTCATTAAAAATAAAGGGTCAGTGATTTCGAAATTTCTACACCATTCTCACATTTTTCTTTTCACTGAAAATAATGACTGATTTCTACAATCTTGATTGTCATTTCAAAATAAAATATTGTATTTCTTTTTATAAACAATCGCACTTCTTTTACAAAAAATGTACTTCTTTTTAAAAAATAGTACTTCCTGCATAAAATAGTACTTTCTGCATAAAATAATACTTTCTTCATAAAATAGTACTTTCTGCATAAAATAGTACTTTCTGTATGAAATAGTACTTTCTGCATAAAATAGTACTTTCTGTATGAAATAGTACTTTCTGCATAAAATTGTGTTTTCTGCAAAGATTTGTACTTCTTTCAATAAAAATTTGTTCTCTTCATCTTTTTTTGTCGAGGAAAGTCAATCTTTTATCTCGATATTCAAGAAACGTGGTATTTCAATTGATTTCGTTGGAATTTGATTCGCGTCATGAATAAATGTAGATCTTAACTAAATACAAAACTGCTCTTTTTCTTGATACGAAAAGCACTCAGTTTTATCGCCTGCTTTCATTGTGTCTCGCTGTATTATTTGCCAACCCGCCCTTTTTCAATCGATCCAGTCTCCCAGTCATTCACTTCACTTCTCATTTTAATTGTTACGTGCGTTAATCAAGAATTGTAAATTGTTCTCAATTGTAAGATAAAATATGAAATGCTGTCAAGCTAAGTTTTTCTCTTGCTCAACATAAATAGAGTCTCGCCACAGATATTGTTTTGTTCATTATATATATATATGTATATATCCATCGTTAATTACTTAGCTTTTCCATTCTTTTTAATTAAAACCGTCTTTTTCAAGCGTATAGCTTTTAATTCGAAATTCACTGAATACCTGTCGCACCCGCGTAATTTTACAATAAACAAAACCGTCGCTCTTGAAAGAAAAAAATACTCTTCCGAATTAAATTATGTAATTGGAAAAATAAACTTTATTTTTTTTAAAAGTAATTAAAATAAATAAAAAACAAAACAAATAAATATACAAAGAAATAAACGAAGAAATTAACGAATACATTAACTAATAAATGAACTTATAAATTAACTAATTAATTAACGAATAAATCAACAAATAAATTAATAAATAAAATAACAAATTAATTAACGAATAGTTGACGAAAATATTAATGAATTAATTAAAGAAATAGTTGACGAAAATATTAACGAATTAATTAACGAATAAATTAGCAAAGAAATTAACGAACAAGTGACGAAATAAAATAACGAATAAATTAAAAGGAAAATTAACGAATGAATAAAACTCGCGTTAATGGTCGTAAATAATTTAAACGTGCGTAAATATTACAATAAATGCAGGAGATTGGGATTATTAAGGCCAAGTATTTTATTTGACTGCATTTTTAGAATAGGAGTGAAATTTTATCGGAAAACTGAAACCATTCTCGTATTTCGACGACTTGAGGGTTTTACTTTACTATTTTATGAATGTTATTTTATGTACACGTTTATGCTTTACGTAATATAACCATAGAATTCACCCTCAATATTTTACATTTCACGTTGCCCTACTTTGATTTATGAATCTCATCTCCCTTTGTTCTACTTTCGCGAATATTTAAATGTGTCCTTTTAATTGTACATGTTATTATCATATTTGCACTCTTTGACCCATTTACATCCGCACTCATAAAATGAATTAAAAAACTGGCTCGAAATTTTAATAGTCACTCAAACGAGTAGATAGTTGAATAGAGAATTAAAAAAGTTAATTAACAGGGCTGCTGAAGAGAAAAGTAACGACAGTGTTAATAAAAGAAAATTAAAAAAGTGTGTGTTAGTTAATTAGGGATAAATAATCAAAAGAAAGTGCAACTTTTTTTTAGAGAGAAATTATTTGAATAATTATTATAATTATCCTCACATAAAATAATAATTATAATATATTGAATAAGTATATTGAGCGATGAATAATAAAATTTGGTTAATAAGTTAAAAAAAAATTTCTCAAAAAAGGGTAAAAGTGGGTGTTAAAAGATCTTGGTTTTTAAACAGGTCAATAAATATTGTTATTTATAATAAATTTTATTATTTGATAATACTGTTGGAAATTTTTTGAAATAAATAGAGAAATAAATAAATTCTTAAGCTATTGAATAAAATTTTTGCTATTGAATTACATTTTTGAAATAAATAGAGAAATAAATAAATTTTTAAGATATTTAATAGTTTTACAAGTTTATAAATAGTGACAGTAATAGCTCTAAACTAAATTACTAAACGAACATGAAAATATGAATGATTAAATTTCAAAATTGGTTTTAAATAAAACAATGAATTTACAGTTCTCGGGATATCATGAATTCTTGATCTTTAATAAGTTGGAATACAATGCAAAAATAAAAGCATTCTTTAGATGCTCTTAAATATTACGGGAAATGAAAAGATGAAATAACAAAAGGCAGGTACGACGACTCGATTGAAGCTTAGAGACTCTGAGGATTCAGAAAGTGCATTCAGACAAGCTTAAAGTGCAGATATGTTCGTACTTCGACCGACATAAGCTTCTTTAAGACGGTCTTTGAATGCAGAATAAAATACGAAATAAGAATCTCAAGTCAAGAAAATGTATCATTGCGATATAAAATTCGTGTTCAATTTTAACGTCTCGGTGATGAATTTTACAAATCATTTTTCAAAAGTTTTACAAAAGTTTTACAAAAGTTTTACAAAAGTTTTACAAAAATTTTACAAAAGATTTACAAAAGATTTACAAAAGATTTGCAAAAGATTTGCAAAAGATTTACAAAAGATTCACAAAAGATTTGCAAAAGATTTACAAAAGATTCACAAAAGATTTACAAATCTTTTATAGCAATTTAACACAAATTTTACACAACAGACTAATTACAACTTCTGCTGTTTGCAATTTATTGATCGCCTTATTATTTCAATCGCTTTGAATCTCCCATTTGATAATTTAATAAATAAAATTAAATAAAATGGAAAAGAAATTTTTAAAGGTGTTTCTAAACAGGAATAAGTATTCTAAAAACAAAAAATTTCGTTTTTTTCCTTTCGTAGAAAATGCAAAGTCATGGGTACCTTATTTTTTATTATAAACTGCACTGAGAGCAGTGCAGTGATTTTTAAGAATGACTATAATAAATAAATAAAACTTGAAATAAAAACTTGAATTTGGAAGTTTTGTAAAATGGTAATCTTAAAGGTTTTGTAGTTTTTTTGAGAATTTAAATATTCAAGAGGAGAAAGACAATCACAATTAGCCTAATTGAATGGGATTACTGACCAAGTTGGTAACAAGAGAAACCATAATGACAGTTGTTAGCTTATCTGCACTATTGGCACTGATAACTAACTTGATTGCTTAGTTCGCTTTGCTGTATCAATCTGCTAACAATAGACCAACTAAAATTCGTGGCCACTCGCCGATTGCTATGTAAATTGCTCTAATTACCAATACATTACTTCAAATAATAGTTCTGCTCTTAACTCTAGCCAAGAAAATTGTACTTTTATATAATCCACGATTTTGTCAAATTTACTAAACTATCATCGATCCTAATATCTGTAAAATTTTATCGATCTTAAACTATGGAATTCTATCGATCTTAAACTATGAAATTTTATCGATCTTAAGGTCTTGTCCAAGATTCTAAATGATAATCTAGGGATCTAGTTTTATCTTTTTTTCTCCTAAAGTTGGTTTTCGAAATAATAATAAATCAAACATTTGTGACATACTTCAAGGATTTCTAAAATGATTCTTAAAGTTTCAAAAACATATTTTGTTTTAATTTAAAAAAAAAGTAGTTCTACAAAAGTAGTTCCACAAAAGTAGTTCTACAAAGGTAGTTCTACAAAAGTAAGTCGATAAATAGACTGTTGATAAACTTATCGACTGATTTTTCTGGAACAACTTGCGCTTAAACTAACAAACATATCGCTTTAAAATTTTTGGAATTATTTTAAAATGACCTACAATATGTCCTAATTGATTGATTTATTATTATTTTTGAAAAATAGAGTTAGGAGAAATGAAAGATAAAGGTAGATCCCTATATTATCATTCGTAGGATTTTCTACGTGACCTTAAACTATAAAATTCTATCGATCTTAAAATGTAAGATTCCATCGATCTTAAATTATAAAAATCTATCGGTCTTAAACTATAAAATTCTATCGATCTTAAACTATAAAATTCTATCGATCTTAAACTATAAAATTCTATCGATCTTAAATTATAAAATTCTATCGATCTTAAAATATAAAACTTTATTGATCTTAAAATATAAAATTCTATCCATCTATGTTTAAAATTCTACAGATCGTAAACTGTAAAAATTTCATTGACTCCAATTTGTAAAATTCCATCCGTAATCTATAAATTTAAAAAAGATCATTTCCAATATCTTCGCCTTTTCATTTTTTCAAAGAAAGCTATCATCAAACACAATTTGTGTCACTTTTCAAAATAATTTTTGCGGCATTTTTCAAAACGTTTCATGTCATCAAGATAGTTTTAAGAAAATAATAGAGTTTTCAAAAAAAAAAAAATATACAAGTTTCAAAAACGTTGAATAAAGTTCTTCAAGGAAAATTCTAAAAGTATAAAAATCTTGAAAAACCTTTTCTAAGAAAATCCTCAAGGATTGAAAAACTTGAAAATACTTTTCTAGAAAAATCCTCAAAGTATGTATATATCAAATCGCAGAACAAAGAATAAAAAAATGATAATAATCACTTGCTATTTTAAATTCCAGCTTTTGACTGAGACTCTCCACGAGAAGAAGATCTTAATAAAAAGAAGAGGGTGTTAGAGAAAGTGTTCAACTCTCGGATTTTATCAAAGACTATAAAATGAGACATTTTGGATTGTAGCAATCAAGATTGAGTGCGAATAGATTCTAACATCTAATGTTGAACATTGAGGTCGATGAGAGCCAGAGGCTAGATGCATTATATGGTTTGTAGTAGGCATGTATTGATAGTTACTGCGTCAGACTATCTCGTACCTGTTTACGCGATAGTCCAGTTTCCGATTAATCAGGTACACCAGAATTAACGCAGTCCCTCTGGGAGTGTCGCTACGTGTTCTCTTCATATCCTTCCAAATTGATCAGAATCAAATGGCTCTGAAATGAGTTTGATGGCGGTTTATCGACGATTTACCATCCCCTTTAATCAGTTTGCCCACCCCCCAATCCCCACCCACTTGACGTGATAGCTTTCCCCTTTTTCTCATTCTCTCCTTCTGCACTTTTTTCCAACCGAAAATTGCTGCTAAGTAGATGAAAGTCTGGGGGTAACTTTTGATCCTGTCTGCCCAATATTATCCTTCCATTTACATTCAAATCGACTCTTTTAGCATGATATTTTTTATTATCTATTTTCTAACCCGGGGATAAACACTTTTGCGCTCAATTTTTTATTGAAAAACCATAAACGAATCTGTGATGTACTTTATGATATTATTCTTGAGATAGTTCGCACGAATCGTGTCGATTTTTTATGCAAACTCTCGTAAAATGGAAATCGTAATCAACACTTTTCCGGGAATTGTAAAAAATCGGTTCTCAAATTGGAAGCGAAAAGGGATTCTTGAAACTTTTTATTGAATGTTTGACTATTTTGGATCATTTATAATTTAGGATTAAACTATCGTTTACAATTCCACCTGATGGAGTTATGGTTTATAATTCAACGTGATAAGATTATCGTTTCCGGTTCAAGGTGATGAAATTGTTGGTTACAGTTTCACGTGATAAAATTGGCGTTTAAGATTCAACGTGAAAAGATTATCACTTGCGATTCATCGTGAAAAGATTATCACTTGCGATTCATCGTGAAAAGATTATCACTTACGATTTAACGTGGAGAAATTATCACTTACAATTTAACGTAAAAACGTTATCACTCACAATTCAA
This sequence comes from Ganaspis sp. Gsp50, assembly GCA_011057455.1. Taxonomy (NCBI): domain Eukaryota; kingdom Metazoa; phylum Arthropoda; class Insecta; order Hymenoptera; family Figitidae; genus Ganaspis; species Ganaspis sp. Gsp50. Next base: position 7,955 of record WNHD01003942.1, read on the forward strand.
AATGATAAAGCTTTTTATAATTATCTTCTCTAATAAATTGTTTTTATAATCATTTACAATTTAAGCAGAATTTCTACAAATTTTTGCATGTTTTAAATTACAATTGTAATTAACAATATTTTAATTACAATTCCAAGTCAGAAGAAATTGAAAAAGAGAGAAATTTGAGAAATTTAGACTTTGAGATTTTCTAAGAGAAGGAAAGAAGAAGATTAAAAGATTTCTTGAGAGTCTGACTATAATTAAATTTTCTACTCAATAGAAAGACACTTGATGAATGAATAAAGTATAATAAAAATATATTTTCTTTGCAAATAGTTAAACTTATAAAAAAATAGATTACATTAGAAAGGGAATTTGTAAACTTTTACAATTTTAAAGCACCTTTCGTCTCGAGTTGTTAAGAAGAAAGGCGTAAAGGATTCTAAAGATTTGAACCTTGTATGGAATGTCTGACTATAAGGGGCATTTTCTACTTCGTCTGAAGTGAACTGGAATATGTTGAGAAATCTTAAACATGTTGACAACAATGTACTGAATCAAAAGCAGTTGAAACTATTATTGCAGAATAATACAGTTTCCTTGAAAATAGCATTTCTTGAAACTTGCAGAAATTTCTCATAATTTTCTTGAGAATTACAATTAATAAACAATAGTACCTTAATAATAATGAATAATTGTATTATTAAAAACTAACTTTGTTTACTCGTAAAAGAAGCTTTGTATATTTTGACATTCTTCCTAATTATAAATATTTCTTTCGAATTATAAATATTTCTTTCGAATTATAAATATTTCTTTCGAATTATAAATATTTCATTTGAATTATAAATATTTGTTTTGAATTATGAGAATTATTATGTTAAATTACAAAAAATTCTTTTAACTTACAAAAATGTTTCTTAAATTATAAAAATGTTTTTTAAATTATAAAAATGCCTTTCAAACTAGAAAAATTATAAATTACAAATTACAAATTACAAATTACAAATTACAAATTACAAATTACAAATTACAAATTACAAATTGCGAAAATTAAAAATTACGAATTGCAAAAATTACAAATTATAAATCACAAATTGCGAAAATTAAAAATTACGAATTGCAAAAATTACAAATTACAAAAATTGCAAATTAAAAACATTACTAATTACAGATTACAAATAACAAAAGATATCTTTCAAGTTGCTCAAACTTCACATATTCGTAAAGAAAATATGGATATATATCGTAGAGAAAATTTTCGTATTATTTACAATGAATATATTCACATAAATTCCCAGTTTCATATATTTTTCAAAATTCGCTAATATTTCGAAAAGTAGAATTATAATAAAACCTCTTCTTTTTTCGAAATTTTTTCACGACTTGTATATGCGGAAATAAGTAGTATTAAAATATTTTTCTGTCTGAATATATCTTGCTTACAAGCAAGATATATTCAGACAAGAAGACTTTAATTTAACAGCAATATTTTGCAGTTAATGAACGAATACGTGATAATTCCATTTCTATTTTATCAATTAGAATAATGTACAATAAATCCTATATGCAACTTGACTATTATTCAAACACAAAACACTGCACACACTCAACTATAAAATTCAATAGAAATTACAGTTAAATTTTCCTGAATTTAGCCGATTCAATAACAAAAGGATTAAATAGATAACAAATAACACAAATTTTCTAATTTTACTTCACAGATACGATAAACGTTCACTAACATTTTAAAACGTTCACTAACGTTCTAAAGTATTCTAAACGTTTTAAACTAACGTTCTGAAGTTGATAAATTTGTACACATTATTCTCAAAGCTATCCTTTATCAAAAACAATTAAATTATTAACAAAAGCAGTGCTTAATCCAGCATCACTGAATTAATCAAAGAACAATAAATTGAAATTTCCTCCGCTTCTATATCTCGATTGAATATTTTATTCAAGATTGAATCAACTGGAAACTGAAATACTTAAAATTGAAGGCGCTTTTAGAGAAAGTCTTTTACGAAGGTTGACACACAGAGCTTCTTCCAGTATGTGGATTTTCTCCGTCTGTAAGTAAATTCGTTTGCGAGCAAATGTGTCGCAGATTCGGAATACGAAATCAGGGTCTGGCATGCGCCATTTACTTCTCATTACACGCCGATCGTTCCAGTGGATTTACATCGATAATAAGACGGCGAGAGATTCAGCATGAGGAATAACTCTGTCTGAGATTTTCAAATTTCTTGTCCCACTCTCGAGGCGAATAAAATACACGTCTGTTCCTCGAAGCGATATTTATCGGGAAATTTTATTTATGTGACTTCTGTCTTACAGAAAATGTCTCTCAGCGCAAAATACCTCAAAAATGGCTTTAAATCATCATTTATAGAATTCGCAAAAATCCAGCCAATGTGTCTTGCCATGACACGCTTTTTCCACTTGCGCTCACTTCATGGTGGAAACGATCCTAAGTAGAAAAAGCCGTTCTGTCCAGACCTAACACATTTTTATCGATTTCATTATTTCTATCGGCTTTATTGCTTTTCTTGGTTTTATCCTACTTGACAGTTTTTGTTTATTTGTAGTTATTAAATATTTGTTTGTATTTGTCAACTATACGTGTGTTTATTTAGTATTTAATTATGTTTATTTATTATTTGATTAAGTATATTTATTATTTAATTATGTTTATTTATTATTTGATTAAGTATATTTATTATTTAATTATGTTTATTTATTATTTGATTAAGTATATTTACTATTTAATTATGTTTATTTATTATTTGATTAAGTATATTTATTATTTAATTATGCATATTTATTATTTAATTATGTTTATTTATTATTTTACTGTATTTATTTTTTATTTAACTGTACTACTTACTTATTATCGAACAGTGTTTATTAACTATTCTAGAATTAAATAAATTTTACAGTTTAGTTATTTCCATTACTTTATTCGCTTTATTGATTTAATTTTGTTTTGAGTGTTTTATTTAATTTTTTTATTTTCTAAATTTTATTTTACCTACTTTATGTAAATTTTCTTTTCTTTAAACTTGTTGAGTATATTTTAATTTTGTCTACTTCATTTCTCATATTTTAATTTTGTCCACTTCATTCCGTATATTTTATTTTGTCCACTTTTATTTGTATATTTTATTTTGTTCACTTTATTTCGAATACTCTATTTTCTTTTATCTATTTTATTTCCTCTACTCATTCTTAAATAATTTTTTTTATTCGTTCTATTTTTATTTTTTATTTATTTTTCACACTTCACTTTGTGTACTTTATTTCCCGCTTCCATTTTTTTTACAATTTTTATAATTCTTATTTTCACAGTTTTTTGAGTCATCAAATTCCTGTTGTAACTTCTTTAAGTGGTTTTTAAAATATTTTAGCATCTTAAGCATAGAAAAAGGAATTTGAATTTATGCGGAATAAGAATTGTCGATAAAAATTATCATAGGATGTTCACCTGACGCATGTCTTAGAATGGAAGAAGCACTTTTTCTTGTGCATCCTGATCGTGTTTGCAATGTTAAATTGGCGTAATTCGCTATTCTCGTCCCTTTACAGTGGCTATCTAAAAGCAAGTGAGCTTTACCATAATCCAGGGCACATTAAAGTTCTCATGCATTTTAGTGCACGGAATACGTTGTAGCGCCTCTGAGCACTCGCATATTTTACGATCTCATGGATATATACTTTCATTAAATTTAAAATATGAAGCCAGAAATGTTTACTACACTTTAAGCAACTTTTGGTGTCTAACAATTTATCTATTCCCACTAAAGGGTCCTTGACTATATAGAAACCATTATTTATTCATGATCCACAAACACAGAAACATTCGCATTTAATCTCCTGACACCGCTAAACTACCAATTATTAACTATATTAGATAGTCTGAGTAAAAGTAAATTCTTACGTCATTTGCTCTCAATAAGCTTATGGCCCTGAAAAG
>WNHD01003943.1:0-23894 GCA_011057455.1 Ganaspis sp. Gsp50
CCTTTCGCTTGGTGTATTCCCTGTTGATTTTTCGAAGGAATTATCACTGTCTGTAAAAGAACTTTCCCATTGTTTCCTTTTCCTTGAGGGGTTGGGTTCCGTTTTTTCTGTCCTGTATTTATTGGGACTGTTGTTCATCTTCTTCTAGACATTTTTCACCTTTACATTGGCCCGAAGGCTTCACTATCTTGTATGCTTTTAGAACTGCGTATTGTGAAAACTTTGACGCTGCTCTCATCCAATATAATCGAGTTTATAGCAACCACTAGTGTAACTTAAACAATTTAACTGTTATTTTGACGAATTTTTCGACTTTAGTATCAGAAAACGACTCAAATACTTTAAATACCAAAAAACCGATTGAGCTGCGCCGAACGATGCACACTCAACGATGGATCAACGCGAAGTGAGTTTTTTCAGCTTGGTATGGCCGTTGTCTGTTTCTGTAATTTTTAAAATTTCTTTCTAAAGTAGCGATTTTACTTTCGATCGCTGAGGCTTTTTCGAATGTCTAATTATTTATTTATTTTCTTCGTTTGCAAAAAATAAAGGAATCAATTTTTGCTTTTTAATTTTCTTTTTAAATATTTACAATTTCGGAAGATTCTTTTTGCCTCATATATTTTAAAAATTTATTACTGTAACAATAAGGAAGAATAAAAAATTTGTCTTTAAGTTTTTTCGAAAACGAAGAAAACCTTCTGAAAAGTTCAGTAACAATGATAGTCGAAGTGCACAACGTTTGTGTCGATAAATGGATGGGGATTTATGAAGAATAATTGGGGGGTATTAGATATGTAAAAACCCGAAAAGGATATACATGGAGAAACCAAAAAATAATACGAAATACATTAGAATGAAATTTTTGCAATAATTTTTCAAACTTTGCTCTGATTCGTATTTTAGGTTTTGTAGCTGTATGATAATTGTGGTTATAAGAACAATAAATTTTTATAACATTTTTAAAATAAATTGTATTATATAGGAATATTTGATGGTATTGAGTGCATGTACAATTGTATATATTTATACAGTTTCTATCTTGAATTTGTAAGCCTTTATATAAATCATTTTATCTCGTTTCAAAAGACGATTTTATAACCGAACATTTAGGATTTTCTTTTCGTAGTTGTGTACTCTTGCAGAAACAATTGATAAATTAACTATAAGTTTTGTGAAAATATTTGAGATCCTATACTAGAATGCTACGAAAGACTAGTTTTCAAAGACCTTAACTAAATAGAAACTTTCATTTTGTTCAGTGGCGAAAATAAAACAATAAAAAACTTTCAATTCATCTGAGAAACAAAAGGTCTTAATTTCGTCCCTGAAACAAAAACCATATATCAATTTGACTTTCGTTTTACGACTAAAGTAAACATCAAGATTTTAATTAAAAAGAAGCATTTCAGGAAAAAAATTATTTATAATAATATATCATATATTTTATTATTATCAGTTTTTGTTTGTTACAAACATGTAATACTTTTTATGATATAATATTTAACAATATGTAAATATTTATTGTTTCAGGAGTACTGGATATGGCTGCTACAGAAAGTACTATCAGATTTAGTGGACACACGTTGGATAAAGCAACGAAAGCCAAAGTAAGTTTATTATCCATTGACTAAAACAATAAGGGATTCTTCAATTATTACGCAAGCACCTAAGGGGGTTCTTCGTTGCTTACGGTTCATGCAAAATTAATTTTTACCCAAAAGAAAATATTTATACAGGGGGGGGGGGGGGAAAAATTCAAGATATTTTCTTATTTATTTAAATAACGAATAGGCTTACAAAATGAAAAGAATGTTTTTTCGAGCATAATAAATCGATTAATATTAAAATTTGTAAAACAAAGAATATGTAGCATTTATTTAAATGATGAATTACATCCTAGATACAAGAATGTTCAGCCTCAAATTTTGTATTGATTAAACTATTTAAAGCTTGAAAATGAAATTTTATTTAACGATTTAAAAATATTAATTTTGCGAAGTTGATTAATTTCTTTGTCAGACAAAAAGAAGATATGATAATATTGTTAACTAAATTCTTATAAAAAAAAGAATAATAATTAATTTTTTTTTATATAGGTAACTCTGGAAAATTATTATAGCAATTTAATAGCTCAACATATTGAACGAAAGCAAAGACTCGCAAAATTAGAAGAGTCTTTAAAGGATGAAGGACTTTCCGAACAGCAAAAGCAGGAGAAGAGGTTACAGCATGCTCAGAAGGAAACTGAATTTCTTCGCCTGAAGCGATCTAGACTCGGTGTCGAGGATTTTGAACCACTCAAAGTTATTGGCAGAGGAGCTTTTGGCGAGGTAGTATTTTATTTACTTTTCTTTTCAAAGAAGACACTTTTGACATTGAAATGTATTTGAACGATCCAATATTATAAGTTAATGTAAACAAAAAGTTAACATTTCTTCAGCATACATTCAAATAACTTCAAGATTACCCACATTTTTTCAAATTATTCGAATTTTTGCAAAAACACTAGCTTCCTTCAAAATTAAGTTTAAAGAACAAGATGTGTGTTGTATTTTAATTGGCAATCAAAAGACAATACAAAATCCATCTTAAAAATAAGAAATGAAACTTAAAAATAAGATTTCATCTCATTTCATTTCATTGAAAATAAAGTAAATTAAAAATATCGTGTACGTAATGTTCGTTTTTGAAAATAGGTGAGACTTGTTCAGAAAAAGGACACGGGGCATGTTTATGCAATGAAGATCCTGAGGAAGGCAGACATGCTCGAAAAGGAACAAGTTGCCCACGTCAGAGCTGAAAGAGACGTGCTAGTCGAAGCAGATCATCAGTGGGTTGTTAAAATGTACTATAGCTTTCAAGATCCAATTAATCTCTACCTTATTATGGAGTTTTTACCTGGAGGTGAGAAACTAAACATTTATTCGGTTCATGAAATCACTGGAGCATTAGAACTCGTTACATTTAGAAAGTACTTTAATCCAGGCATAAGGTGACCATATTTTGGTAATTGTAATACAGTTGGCAAAAAATGGGGATATTAAAATGGAATGAGGGTAAGGGTGAAAGTAGCAAATTTAAATTTAATTAGTACACTTTCTTCAAATTGTATATTTACATTTACACATGTGACGCGCTTTGAAGAAAAGGACCTAAGCAACGTGCAATTTTATGAAAGGAAATAAACATTAGCACTGGTAGATTCTATACAAATCACTGGTACTTAAATTGTCATTATATACGAAATCTTATTTGAAAATTCGTTTTAATTTCAGCTAATTCTAAAGCAACTTCTTATTAAACGACACTTATTATCCTACAATCGAGTTTCTTCTGCTTAGGTCCCTAGTTAGTCATAAGCAAGAGAAATTAATTGTTTAAATTTACATTCTACAACAACAAAAATAAAAGAAAATTTTAATATTTTATGCAAATCATTTAACTATATTACAAGGATTCATTTGAGAAGTTGACATTTTTGAAGGATGTGAGTTATTCTGAAGATCAAATGTATTTCATTGAGGAAGTATATGAATATGTATTTCGAGGAAGGATGTGAATACGAATTTCATAAGAGACAACATGAAAATGTATTTCATTGAGGAAGCAATGTATGCATATTTCTATTATTAAGGATGCAACATGTTAATATTTTTATATCATTGAGGAACATGTAAATATTTCTTCTTTCTATAAATATTTCGTGAAGCAAGCAAAGGATGAGTATTTCAGTCTACTATTTGAAAAGGAAAGAGAAAATGAAGATAAGTGTGAACATAAATTCGATTTAGGTGTGAATATTTCAAATTTGATATTTTTTTCTTGAAGAAGCATCATATGACTATGTATTTCATTGAGGAAACAATGTACGCATATTTTTATTATTAAGGATGCAAGATATGGATATTGTTATATCATTGTGATAGCAATGTATGGATATTTATTTTTTTAAACAAATGTATATGAATATTTCTGTTATTTAGGAAGCAACATATGAATTTCATTAAAATAGCAGTGTATGAATATTTCTTCTTCTTCAGGATACAACATATGGACATGTATTTCATTGACGAATCAACATAATGTATGGACATGTATTTTATTCAAGTATCAACATGATGTATGGACTTTATTGAGTACTTATTGAGGAAGAATATTTCTATTATTGAAAATGCATATGAATATGCACAAAGCATATGAATATTTCTATTCCACTGAAAAATAAATGTATGAATAATTATTTTAATAAGAAAGAAACACGTTTACTTTATTCATAATCCTATGATGATGTGAGAACATATGAAGGAATTACATATAATACTTTGGCAGAAACAGCACGTTCAAGAAATTTAATGACAAACAGCAATGGAAAGGGATAACCAACTTTTTAAGAGAATCTGCAATTATGAGATTTCAAAAAAACTTTGTTGATTATTTATTTCTAAGTTGTAAAGAAATTTGAAATCCAACTTTGAATTCGTGATAAATAGTTCACGAATATTAAATAAACGAAAATTAATTTTTGCGATTGATTTCAAGACATCAAAGATTGAAATTGTATAAAAGATCAAATTAAAAATGAAAATTTTAAAAATGGGACTAATTTTCAATAACGCTTATAAATAAACTTAAATCATGATACCTGTTGCTATGAAAATGGTCAGCATGGCAACTCAATATCTTTCATAAAAAACAAAAAATCAAATTTTTAACTTAAAAGTATGATTTTCTAAAAAACGGCTCGATGAAAGATTTTAATCTTTCACACGACTGTCACACGGAATTCGAGTATATCTCCTTTATGGAATACTGAATTCAAATGCGGAACTGCTCCACATAATGTGGGTACTTGATATGGTCACCTTATCCATGCAGGAAAATCCCCAAATTCATACTTTTGTTTTTCTAACAGTAATTTTAATAAAATTAGCATTAAAAGACATATTTAAAAATTCAGGTTTAAGGGCATGTGATGGAAAATGACGTAGGTGATCACGTGACCCATAAGGCACAACTTTTCCGCCATTTTACTCTGACAATAGTTTACAGTAATTACAAAAATTTACAATAATTTACTCTTACAATAATAATCGTTATTGATATACATTCATAAAATATCAGAATAGTCTGTCTGGTATGAATTTATTAATAATTTTGTTTAAAAATTAATTAATTTGTACAATGGCGCAAAAACAGTCAAGCCATCCACGTCATTTTTCATCACATGCCTTTAATTTCTTCTTTATTTCTGATAGTTCAATTTCAAGAAATTAAATTATTAAAGAAAGTTGAATTTAAAATTTTTGAAAAGAATTATATTCAAAATTAGTTGGATAAAATTGTTTTGGGCTAAAATAAATAAATATTACTTTTTATAAATTTATTTTAATTAAAATAGAACTTTTTATTAAAAAAGGTTTAAACGTATGTATTAAAAATTAAAATAATTGATACGAAAGTAAATAGAATTGTTAACTTTAAATTGCTCTCTTTTCAATCATTTATAAAATTCTTCCTTGAGTAACTGAATAATGTATTTTTCGGAGATTTTATAAAATCTCTCGGACCTCATTTTGCATTTTTAATATCTTCACAAATGTAACTCACGTTTCAGAAAGTCGGCCTCTTTACTCCTTCCTTCTAAAACGTGACAACCTTTCGAAAACATTTCGCATAAGTTTACCCGAAGATTACATTTATTCTTTTTTTTACAGGCGACATGATGACGCTTCTTATGAAAAAAGACACACTTTCTGAAGAATGCACACAATTCTATATTGCCGAAACGGCATTAGCAATTGACTCTATTCACAAATTAGGTTTCATTCATAGGTAAGCCTTTTTTCGTTACTATTAACTAATGTCGTTAGTAAAATGTTTTTTCATAATTTACGAAAAAAAAATTGAAAACCCGTAGTTTCGATAAAGCTAAAGTTTTGCCTTCGTTTCGATTTTGTTTTTTTTTTCATAACTATTGTTATGAAATTTCTTTCAGAACTTATTCCCGGAAGTGTCGACTCAAATCTTGGATTCATTTAAATTTTAGTGAATTCAAAATGTATAATTAATATATAAGTTTCAATATTAAAAATGTCTTAATGTAAATTTATGAGATTTAAATATTTTTGAAGTAAATAACTTAAAAAGTTTGTACATATTTGAAATTTTATTCAAATCGAACTAATATTTGTGGTCTATTTTACAACGACATTAGCTTAATGACAAGAATAGTTAGAAAAAGTTTTGCGATAGTTGTTATTTGTGGAAGCTAACAATTAAAATCAGGATAATTTTATAAAATTTCAGGGATATCAAGCCAGATAATCTTTTGCTGGATGCACGGGGTCACATAAAACTGTCTGACTTCGGGCTCTGCACGGGTTTAAAAAAGTCTCACAGAACTGATTTCTACAGAGACCTCAGTCAAGCAAAACCGTCCGATTTCAGTAAGTACTTCATTAATTTTAACTTGGAATTTGCATCTCTCATTGAAAAATAAAATTATCAATCTTTCGCTCTCATAATAATAATACTGAAGGAAGATTAATCAGCGTGCATCAGAATAAAAAATTTAAATTTATAAAAAATTTTGTATGTTAATATAATCTTCGTTGTATTAAAAGGAAGAGTTTAATTAAGATTTTGTCATCAAATAGTTAATTACAAAGAGATGGAATTTTGTAAAACATAAGTAATTTAATTTAAGAAAGATGACGATTTAATTTTTTTTCTGGTGTTTTCTATAATAAAAATAAAATTTGAATCTGAATAGTGACTTCATGCGGCAGTGGAAGCGGTGGAGCAATGGATAGTAAAAGAAGAGCAGAAAGTTGGAAAAGAAATAGGAGAGCATTAGCATATAGTACAGTAGGAACGCCCGATTATATAGCACCAGAAGTCTTCATGCAAACCGGATATGGGACAGCTTGTGATTGTTGGTCTTTAGGAGTAATAATGTATGAGATGCTTATAGGTAAGCGCTTCGTAATTTCTAGCAATTTCCCCCCAAAAAAAATTCACTAAAGGTACATAAAATGTATAGCCAATAGTTACAGGTGTTGGTCAGTTATTTAGTGTACTTCTTAAAACATAATTCTTTATACAGAATAATAGTAGACAATTTTTTATTTTTTTTTTATTTTTTTTTTTATTTTTTTTTATTTTATTTTTTTATTTTTTTTTATTTTTTTTTTTTATTTTTATTTTTATTTTTTTAACTTAAGCACCTGATCAAAAATTTAGACATATTTTAAAATCTGTAAAATTTCTTAATTCTTCTATCATAATTCTTCTATAAATTATATAATATTAATTCTTCTATAAAAACAAAGATTGTAAATTAAGAAGTTGAACAAAATTTTTATGTATTGCTTATAATTCCACCGATGTCAAAACGAGCCTTTAAATAAAGTTGGGTTTTGTTGGGAAAAACTAAAGTGTATATCAATTATGCAGATAATATTCTTTGAAAATTAATAGTAGGTACTTAGAGTCCCGCTGGGCTCTTCAAAAGTAACATTCAACCCATTGTTATAAATCAGGATGTCATTTAGCTGATAAATCATCAATAAATTTAGTTATTGTACACCAAATTCAATATTAAAATTTAATCTGGAATCCCCATTAAATTTTATTATGAAAAGCTATTATTTCCTCATAGACGATTTTAACAAAATTCGATTACCATTTGAGCTTCTTTGAAAGCATTGAAGTGTATGTTTTGAAGGGCGCCCGTTTTGAAATGAAGACATAAAACCCTGATTGGAGATATTTTAAAAGCATTTTGAAAATAAATTGAAATAGTAAATTATAAACATGATAATAATGTAGTTCTGTTTTCTAGGTTACCCTCCATTTTGTACTGAAAATCCTCAAGAAACGTACAGAAAAGTTATGAATTGGCGGGAAACATTAGTGTTTCCTCCAGAAGTACCAATTAGCGAAGAAGCTAAAGATACTATCACGAGATTTTGCTGCGAGGCTGACAGGAGGTTAGGTAAGTATACTCATCATCATCATTAAATTACTTTCACTTCTCTTGTTCTTGATTCAACGATTAATATCTTTTTTCCTCCTCTTAGGTGCCCAAAGAGGTGTCGAGGAGCTGAAACTGGCACCCTTCTTCCGAGGTGTTGATTGGGAACATATCCGAGAACGACCAGCGGCTATTCCAGTGGAAGTGCGCTCCATTGACGACACATCCAACTTTGACGATTTTCCTGACGTTAAATTAGAAATACGTATGTTGAAAATTAAATTATGGATTTTTTTATAAAACAAAATCATTCTAGAAATAAAGCATTCTGCATCTAATCTGCCATAGATATCAGGGTTTCTGCAACTCTGGAAAACCTGGAATTCTCATGGAATTTTATTATTCATCATGGAAATCTCATGGAAATCTCATGGAATTTGCTTTTATATCATGGAAATTCATTTTTTCAAATTTTTTTCTTTACTTTATTAAGTTTATTAAGATTTACCAAAATGTTGTACTTAAAAATATAAAAAAGAAATATTATAAAAGAAACATTTACAAATATTTTAAAATGCCTCAAAATATTTAGAAATTAACATATAGAAAAATATATTTCATACAATTTTGAAAGATTCATTCATAGAATTTTCAAAAAAATTTAGATTTGTCCAAAATTTGTTGATAAATACAACGTATTTAATTTGATAGATATTTTACAACGTATTTGATTTTTCAAATTCACTTTCCACATCGCATTTATAAAACTTTTTGAAAATGATTCTATTTTAATGAATGATGGCTCATTTCCTATTGAAAATAATTCTCTGCAACTTCACCCTTTTGTATTTTTATTCAAATGCACCGCTCATTAGTTATAGAAGATTGTTTATCAACTGAGCATAAAAATTTTACAAATACTATTAATCATAATTGATGAACGGTGAATTCGATTAAAAATCCAAAAAGGTGAAGTTGTAGAGAATTACTTTCTGAAGAAAATGAGCCATCATTCATTAAAATAGAATCATTTTCAAAAAATTTTATAAATGCGATATGGGAAGTGAATTTTGAAAAATTGAAAACGTAGCAAAACATGTATTTAGCAACAAATTTTTGACAAATCTAAATTTTTTTGAAAATTCTATGATTGGATCTTTCAAAATAGTATGAAATATATTTTTTATATGTTAATTTACATTTTTATTTCATGGTAAATAGTATTTTTCAGTTTGAGGTTTGAGGCTAGCGATGTAGTACCTTAAATAAACTTTAAACAGATTTTTTTTAAATATTTAAACAGATTTTATATTTTCAAAGTATTGTAATTCTTCAGACTACTCAACAATACTTCAAAATAATTATTTAAAATAACTAAAAAGTTAAGTCTTCAAAATATTTAAAAATTCTTGAACTATTTTAAAAAAACTTAAAGGTACTCAAAATATTTAAATATACTTAAAATTTCTTTAAAATGCTTCAAAATCCTTTATATTACTTTAAAATTCTTGAAAAGACTTTAAAATAGTCCAAATTATTTAAAAATACATGTTAATAGTTTAAGTATATGAAATAAAGTATAAGCAGATTTTAAAATGTTAGTTTTTTTTAACTATTTAAAAAGTTTTATGAAACTTCAAAATATTTAAAAATCCTTCGAACTATGTATTTTAAAAAAACTTAAAAATACTTAAAATATTTAAAAATCAGTCGAACTATTTTAATAAAACTTAAAAGTACTTAAAATATTTAAATATACTTAAATTTTTTTTTAAATATTTGAAAAGACTTAAATAGTTCAAATAATTTAAAAATACATATTAATATTTTAAGTATATGAAATAAAGTACATGCAGATTTTAAATTATTAGTTTTTTTTAACTACTTTAAAAGTATTATGATATACTTCAAAATATTTAAAATATTGGAAAATATTTTAAGTACCTACTTCAAAATACTAAAAATGGATTTGAAAAAAACAATGATTTTGTGTAATTTAAATTTTATAGAAAATTACTTTCAAAAAACTTTCTTTGTTCCATAAGTAAATTAAATTACAAAATATTGAAATATTATAATTGTGCACTGAATGTTATACACAATATTGAAAAATTCATTTTTTAATTAAAAAATATTTATCACATCAAAATATATCATGGAGATTTTTCTATTTTCTTCATGAAAATCATGGGAAACTTGTCGAATTTTGTAAAGAAAAATTTGTAGAATCCCTGATGATGCAACTATTGTTGGTCCTGTAATTGAGATTACACGAAAATGATAAAAAGGTGATAGTTTCCTAATGAAAATGAATTTTTGCAGCATCCGCGCCAATGCCACAAGACGGTGAAGTGATTTACAAGGACTGGGTGTTCATCAACTATACGTTTAAGCGTTTCGAGGGTCTCACACAACGAGGAACACCAACCAAAAAATAGCAACCTTTGACTGAGCAACGTGTTCACGATTGCAACCAGTTGAAATATCGAAAGAATGACCTAGGTGCACAATTCATATTGTCCATTTGATAAGCTCTACTACTATTACTATTAAGCAGAGTCGATTTAGTTTGTGTACTCCGAAAGTAATTCACTCGTTCCGCTATCATGTCAGTGATAGACACCATTAAATAAGTATTATGTTTGAGATGACAAATACTATATAGTATAAAGACTTGGATGAAGGTGGCCAGCTCCAAATGGCCCGATTGTATGCGATTGAAGCAGTGATAAAAAAAAAGAAGTGCATGTAATAATAACTAGAAAGTGCATTAAAACGTAAATTGCGTGTCGAATTTTCTGCGGCACGTACGAGCTGAACACATCTCGAAAAGAAAAATATATATTTAAATATATATATTTGGATATGTTTCAGTGGACTGTAGTAGTGTATATGTTAGGTTTCAATTCTCGCAATTTGAGTTCCGAGTATGTTATTTTTAATCCGCGGCAAAGAGATTTATTGTTCAACAATTCGACACTTAGCATAATAAGCTCTCTGTGGTAAGGTGTTGACGACGAGCGTCAGAGCTTGTCCTGAACACTCACTCGTTCTGAATTAACATTGTCGTGCGAAAATTAATAAAGAACAATGAATACTTTATGAATGCAGTTTCATTTTTCAAACTCAACTTCCTCGTACACTTCCTAGATATTCTCAAATATTCTTTCATACTCTCATGCGCTCCAACAAATAATATATTCACTGCTATGCTTCTATATTCCGAAATTAAGAAAGTTTTAGCGATGGACAGAGGGTATCAAAATGTCAATCATTTATTGAATATGAAAACTTTGATTATTAAATCACTAATAAAGGGTCGCTCCTAAACTACGTAGTTTTTTTAATAAAAAGTTTGGGGAGGACTAGAGAAATGCTACGTCCCATGTTAATTTCTAAATTTTTTCATGTAAAAAGTGCTACAATGGTAAAATTTTTTGCTACGTATAGTTTATGAACGACCCCTCATAGACATCGTGTGTGAAGTTTGACTATTTCAATCATTATTAGTGATTTAGTAATTAAATTAATAATTGCGAGTATATAAAAGTTAATAAAATTCGTACTCTTGCAATTGGCTCTTACTCTCAGCAAACGACTTTTCACTATTTCATCAGTAGAAAATTACTAATTCAGATTTATAAATCGTTTTCCTATACATCGAAAATTTCTAAATTATCGTTATTCTATTTCTTTCGTCTATTGATATCCTCCAAAAATATTTCTTTTACCCTTGAGATTTTCGTTCTTGGAATTTTATTTTGGTTTCATATTAACTAACATAAATGGTAATAAATTAACAAATTGTTAGGCACATTGAAAATTTGTATGATACTTGAGAATACGTTGTCTTCCATAAATCATATCTCTATAGAGAATTTATTTAATTGTATGGAAGTCAACCTAAGCGTTATTAAACAATAGGGGGTTAATGGGATATTCGGGATTGTTATCGCGTCGCCTGGATCCTGACAACAAACAATAGAAGTAGCAAATATGGTGCTAATGTACTTTTAAACATTGGAGAATTCTAATGCATTATTAAATTACAGTATTCATTTATTTGTAAAGCTAGTAAACATAAATGACAACACGGGAAAATCAACGTTGAGTCAGCAGCTGCCGCCCACCCTTAGAAATAAAAAATTGTAGCACTCTATCAGTTTTTTTTCCAATAAAAATTCCAATCAAATTCTGAGTATTCATGAATAAACTAAAAATACGTTTTTAAATTTTTCTTTCAAACATTTTGAATTAATTATTGAAATTAATTATATTAGAACAAGCTACATAATTTTTATAAATACTATATTGAATATACATTCCGAAAATTGCAAGTATGATTCTGAAAAGTTCGAAAAATTTCAGGTAGCATAGATGAGAATAGAATGACTATTAAACAAATGTAATGTAATTTGACATTTACATCAAACAAAAGTGAGTTCAAAACATTATATTGTATTAAATATACAATACATAATGTTAAATAGAAATAGAAATAAAAACTTTTTGACGACTGTCTAATACTTTCATAAAATCTTTATCTTAAATCATTATCTTTGGGAAATATAATTGTAAATTAAGAAAAGGTGCTATTGAATGCTTTTAGGTACTTTTGTGGTACATACCTGCAATTAGTGTAGTTTAGAGAATTTTAGAAAAATTAAGGCTGGACACCCTGCAGTCCCACTGAGCTTATTTAATAAGAGTTAAATGAGTTATGGAGTATGAATTTAAATCCATTGCTATAAATCTGTTCTTAAAGTAATAAACCAAAAATAAGTTTATTATTGTTTCTATTTACACAATTTAAAATTAAATATGCGGAAATCCCTCAACAGGCAACATTATAAATTTTGTGTCTAAATTTTAACAAAGTATTTTCTTTTAAATAATATATTAAATAATACATGTAAATATATGCAATGATGTAATATATTATCACCTCTTAATATTGCAAAGCAATATATATGCATTTTCAATTAAAACTTCAGTGAAAAAAAGAGATCGCCCGTGACTTTCGTTGGCCCCTGGATCATCCAGAGATTCGCTGTACGCGGGGTCAACGAAAGTCACCCATAACCCCTTTTGATCGCCGCGGGAGTTCAATCAAAGTTTTTTAAGCTGTTCTTTTATATTTTAATAAAAATAAAAGATTGTGCAACTATTGCAATAAATACAGTTGAAATATGGTTCCAAAAAAATTCAGTGAACTTCTTTTTTTCGTAAACATAATTATCTTTCATTTAACGCATTATTTTCTTCAAATCATGCAATTTCTTTGATAAATGTCGTCTTATATAAAATGCAATAGTTAAATAAATAAAATATTTAATTCCATTTCTTATAATATAAATTTCACTACTTTTCCTTGTAACTTGATTTAATCATTACTCCCCTTGAAAAAATATTCAAATAATAAATAGATTGATTTATGTAAAATACTTGTACATTTTCTTAAATTTCTACAGTTATTGCAAATATATATGTTATATATTATTATTATTTCTTTTTTGTTTAGGGAATATTTGGGAAAATCTGCATACAGATCCCTCGGGGCCAAATCCTAAAATTCTTTCTCTCTCATACGAATCTGATGCTAAGGGGGGGGGGGGGCCAAGCATTCCCTGGATTTGCGATATTCTTTTCATAATTTCGTTTCCCTAGAAGCAAAAATGTATATACATGGAATGTACGTAATTACTTTTTATCCAATTTTTTAAAAATATTTTTATTGTTTAATAATAAAAGATTTACTTCACTTGGTTTACAAATAATATAATATAAATTTTAAAATAAAACAATAAAGTCACAAAGCTGGATGAAATAAAGAGGTACTTCTTTTTGAAATGGGGTGGTGAATTTTTTAATTAAAAGTCACTGTGCAATAATTTGATTTTTATATACATATACAAAATAATAAAAGTTCTTTTGGGAGAAGGGGCGAGCAACTCCCACCCCTGGACCTAAGGAAATTCCAAAAAGGATGGGATAAACAATTATTATAGTTAGTCCTTTTGTATAACGATTTTGTACTTATCATTAACTGACCTTTAAGTTTGCTAACCAATCGGACATAAAAGGGCGGACACAATTTGCTAATTATTATGGGAGTGGGGGACATTGTAATTTTGAGGCAGCGTGGAATTAGGTAAACACAAATCATTCAGTTGTGAACTTGCATTAGTGCATGTCATATCATATCGTATCGAATTCACTGAAGGTTGTGTATTCAAACTTCAAACACGAAACGTCATCTTGTAACTTTGATATTTATAATCATTCAAAGTTTTTTATTAGTGAATAGTTTTTTGTTCATTAACGCGAAAACTAAGGCGAATTTTAGTGGGAGATGAATTTTTTAATCAAATAGTTTAATTTTATTAAAAAATTTCTTCAGTGGATATACATCGCATTTATCCAACTTCAACAGTGAGTAATTCTAACACTTATAATTTTATATTAAATAATGTATCAATAAATTAGAAATATTTTTTATTTTTTGCTTGTACTGATTTTTCTTTCTAATTGTTTATTCGCAAAAAATTTAGTTAAGATTGAAAGAGTTCTTTCAATTGAATCCTATTAATATTCTTATTTCAATTATTTTTCTTCATTTATTCTGACATTTTTATTTCATTTATTTTTTTTTCTTTTATTAACTGGTTTAGTTTTATTTCTTCTAATACTATAATGACTATTATATATTATATATACATTTCTATACCGCATATATTTTAGTTTTGAATATTTGAGAAATGATTATATTTTTAATTATTTTTTCCAACATTGCGGTCAATTATTACTTACGCATGCTACTATAAATAAAACAAATAATAATACATATAATAACAATATTTCAGTTAATATATAATATGTCACGAAGAAAATAAGTTCATTGCATTTTCAATGACGGTTCTTTACTTAATGATCATTATTGCACATTTCTTCAAATTTTTGATATTGTATCAAGATCTCTTCAATTACTTATTTGGAAAATATAGATTAAGAAGTAATATTATTTTGATCTATTAATGTTATATAATAAGCATTATTTGAATTAATAATTATTAAAATGTTAGTAAATAAATTATCTATTTTTTAGCATAATAATAATATTTAAAAAATATATAAATTTTTAAATTAAGCACGCGCTTAAACAAAAATAAATAAGAATAAAGAAAATAGGTTCCAAAATATTCTTTAAAACAGATAATTTAAAATTAATTCAAAAATGTTTGAAAGGTTGAGGTTTTCCTTCCTGTTTTCTTATCGTTCTGATGATTATCTTTTTTTTGGGTGTTATTGGTTTTTATTTTAGAATATTTATTTTTTCCATATAGTCTAAGAAAATTAATCTCTATTTAATGAAATCGCAAATAAATTACAATAAGAAAATTATTATTTTGAAAGAACTAAGTTTTAATTTTAAGAAAATATATTTAAAGTTTCAACATTCTATAAAAGTTTCATTATAATGTTATTGAGTTAATTGATGAAAAAAGTTTTTCCTTATTGATTTTTTTTTATTTTATTTTTATTATATTCGTGTTTCATTCGGTAACTTTTTTGTAAGAAGAAAGAAAATACTTTTTATAATTTTTGGTTAAAAGATTAATTTTAACATGTCAAATATAATTTGTTTAAACTTTTCAATCAATTAATCAATTACAAATATAATCGTACAAAAGTCGTCTCGCCATTTTGAAAAAAGAAAAGTTTACTCTGCGCATGTGTGTACGCGTGGATTACACACATCTGAGTCAAATATAATTTTTCTAAAAAAAGTTAAACTTCTTAGTCTTTAAAAAAATGTGTTAAAATGTGTAAAGAACAAAAATACCGCTATATCTTCAGGAACTCAAGAAATTCGGATTTTTATATAATCAATAGCTTTTGTTTATTAGGGTAAATTTTATTTTTTAAGAACTATTGGTAACATAACCTCTAAAATTTGTTCCATTTTTCAAATTCATTGAACAATTTTTATTAAACTTTAATTTTTAAAAAGCTAACGAATGTTTAGATATTTTTACTATAAAATGAAAAACCGTAAATACGATAAAGATCATAAAGAGATGTTAAAATTTAACATTTAAATTAGAGGTTATGTTTCCAAAATCCTATAATCTGGAATTTAAAAAATTTGCTGTCAAATTAAGTTCATTAATGTACTTTGTAATGTAAATGTTTTATTTAGTAAATATTTAATACCTACTAAATGTAAATATTTAAACAGTGAAATAAATGACATTAAGTAAATACCCTTTTTGTATTGAGAAGTTATTTTTTTCGGAAACTATTTACAAATAGTTCGATTATCTATTTATTTAAGGCTGATTAATGAAATGAAATATTGAAAATGGAAGTTATTTCTTCAATTTTTGTTTTATTGTGTATTATTGTATTATTATTATTATTATTATTATTATTATTTTATTGTATTTGTTTTAAAAAATTTTGTAAGACAATTTTTATAAATGAATTAAAATAACTATTCCTGTAAAATGAGTTTAATGATAAAGAACTTTGGTTTGTGGTTAAAAAAACACTAAAAGCAATTTTATCTATTCTGTAATTGAAAATATATCTTCAGTGCTTTTTGTACTAATAACATGAACTTTTTGTAGCTATCCTAGAAAAATGGCTGGCTACTTTTCCAAAGAGGAACTTTTGGATACACCATCCTTTAGACTAGGCATGGATTTCAAAACTGAATCCAAGAAACGAAAGGAAGGAGTCTCTTTCATAGGGGAAATGGGCAATAAAATCAATTTAGGATACAACACTATTGCAACGGCTGTTTATTATTTCCATCGATTCTATATGTCGCACTCATTTACAGAATATCCACTTTATGTAAGTCTTTATCTTGAAAAAATTATTCCTTAATCGTGATTTTTAAACTATTATCGAGACTATATTTCAAATGTACTTTTAACTTGAATTCCAATAATCAAAGTCACCCTAAAGGATCTAGTTAACAAAAAATTGTTTCGAAAACGTTAATTATCAGTATCATTAAAGTTTTTAAATTTTTACAGATTACTGCATGCAGTTGTTTGTTTCTTGCTGGAAAAGTGGAAGAAACTCCAAAGCGAAGCAAGGATCTTTTGAAAGCAGCATGGGAATTAGCTTCATTTGACGAGAAGGTCATTTTGAAAAGGTTTGGCGAAACTCCTAGAGACAGTATCATGAAGTTTGAAAGTGTCTTGCTGCAAACGATCAATTTTCATTTTGAAATTGATCATCCTTACAGACATCTTGTAAAATACGCCAAATATCTCAAGGGAGACAAAAGTAAAGTGGAAATTGTCGTTCAAATGGCCTGGAATTTTGTAAACGATAGGTAAGTAATAATTCAAAAAAAAAAAATGAATAAGTGAACTGAATAGCAATTTCATCGTACACTTTTGCCCATTTATTAAATTTTTATTTCTTAATTCAATTCAATTAAAGTATTAAAGTTCAATTATTAAAATTTTAAATTTCAAAAAAGTGTATTGAACGTAAATATCTGTCTCAATTTATATTTCTTTTATCGTAGTTCTTCGATTCTTATTGATTTCAATGAGTTATTCATTTGCCATTTTTTATTCATTTCTTGTCATTCTAGATTTTCTGATTTGATTTTAACAACTTGACAATTTGTTTCGCAGTTTAAGTACAACCTTGTGCCTTGAATGGGAACCTGAGATAATAGCTATCGCCATAATGCACATATCTTCGAAATTCTGCAGCTTTGTGATCTCTGATTGGAAAGGAAGGAGACCAAAGCACACGAAATGGTGGGACTTATTCGTCGAAGACTTGGATAATTTTATTTTAGAAGATATTGGAAACCAAATCCTTGACTTGTATGCAGACAGACCAGCCGTAGATAACGCTTCCCCTTCGTCAATTCCAACTTCTGATGTGCAAACCACTTCGTGTGCATCCTCTCCTGACGAAACTACTCAAACTATTGACGGTAATTAGAAACAAACATTTATTTTACAAAATTAAAAGCACTCTCAATAATAGTACCAGGGTTTATACAAATTTCACTTCACAAAACTCCGTGAGTTATTCATTATTTCCATAAAAAAATAGAAAATTTTCCATGTTTTTTTTTAATATATTTTTTTTAATAAAAAATGATTTTTTAAAAATATTTTGTAAGAATTTAAATTACTTTTGAAATAATGAAAGTTTTTTACAAATAATGTGAAGACAAAATATCGATCTTTCCGAGTCAGATAGGTGTAAAAAAAAAAATTTATTTTTTAAAAATTATTTTTTACAAATAATTTTCTATGGAATTTGATTTACTCAAGATTATTGTTATTAATTATAAAGCTATTTTAAGTATTTTAAAGTGTTTTTAAATATTGTGAAGTACTTTAAAATATTTTGCAGTTTTGAGAAGTATTTCGAAATATTTTGAAGTATTGGAAAGTATTTGGGATTATTTAAAAAAATGTTCAAGTATTTTGGAATCTTTTGAAGAATTTTTAAACATTTTGAAGTAATCTGAAGTATTTTAAAGTTTTTTTTCTGTAAAAGAAAAGTATGTAATTTTGGTAATGAATAAAAATCATAAAGTAAAGAAATTAAATGAAAAAAATAAATTTCCATGATATAAATGAAAATTCCATGAATAATTTAAGGAATAATGAAAATAATGAGGAATAATGAAATTCCATGAAAATTCCAGATTCTCCATGTTTTCCAGAGTTGTAGAAACTCTGAGTACCTACATTCAAAGTTAACATTAACGATAAATCGAATCTTTTTTACAAACACTTTTAATTGAAAATAGTATAGGTAATTGAAGCTCAAATAGAAGTAAAGAAAATTGTTTTATTATTTATTTTATCTATTATTTTATTTAAAGGTCAATTATATTCCAATTTTTTACAATATTATAAATTTGTTGTCTTTATAAGTAAAAGTAAATTTTAATCACAAAGCCACTAAACTAGTTTAATTTTTTTTTATGTTACAATTGATGTGCATTATATGTTTTGTTCAGTTATAAATAAACAAATTTGTATTTTTTGCAGATACGAATGAAAAAATGGACTGTTCGAGTAGTAGCATTTACCTACCTGGATTTCCTCAAATCGATTTGTCGGTACCGCCGCCAGGCATGTATTCGACACCTCCGCCAGTACACTATTTAGTACCGCCGCCTGTAAATTTATCGGTTCCACCTCCAGTAAATTTATCGGTACCACCTCCAGTAACTTTATTGATACCACCTCCAGTAACTTTATCGATACCACCTCCAGTAACTTTACCGGTACTACCTCCAGTAACTTTACCGGCACCACATCCAGTAACTTTACCGGCACCACATCCAGTAACTTTACCGGTACCACCTCCAGTTACTTTACCGGTACCACCTCCAGTTACTTTACCGGTACCACCTCCAGTTACTTTACCGGTACCACCTCCAGTAACTTTACCGGCACCACTCCCAATTACTTTACCTGTACCGCATCCAGTAAATTTACCGGTACCACCTCCAGGAGCTATACCGATACCGCCTCCAGCAGCCATACCGATACCGCCTCCAGTTGCTTTACCGGTACTGCCGTCAGTAAATTTGCCGCCACCAGTGATGCCAGTATTATCGCCTATCAACTTATCGATACCGCCTCCAGGAAGTTTATCGGCATCGTCACCTACAAATTCACTGGCTCCACCTCCAGCGACTATGCCGGTACTGTCACCTGTGAATTTAACGATACCGCCTCCAGTAAATTCACCTGCACCGCCACCAGGGCAGATTCAGTTTCCTGTTAATACGTCTGTACCTCCTCCGACAAATTTTTCTGTACCTCCACCGAATTATTATGCGAATCAAACTTACAGACATAATCCCTCTCCGCCTGTGTTGACACCTGTTCAGGATGTTCAAGAAAAAATAAATTTGTCCTTTGACCCTACTTCTGAGTTGAACTTCAATAGTAATTTGTCTTATTATACAGGAACGTGACGTTTTTGTAAGTTAGCATGTATATTTTTTTAGATTTTTATTTATTTTCCTTTGTAAATAAATTGTACATATTTTGTTTTTAAATTTGGTGTTTTCATTTGTGTTTTTAGTTCCTTCAATCTTATGTTACATTAGCATGTTAGTTTTCAAAATAACGTTTGTTCTCCATAATCATTTTCTTTCAAAAAAATATAATTTAGATTTCCTTGAATTAAATTTATTTCACTCGTTGCTTTTCTTTTTTTTATTAATTTCATTTTACTTGGTTTCCTTTATGAGATGTAAGTTTTCTTCTCATTTCTTTACACACTTAAATAGCACTTCCAATAATAGTAGATTAAAAGTTCACATTAAAGATCAATCAAAACTTTCACTTCCTTTTTTTCAAAATAATGTAAAGTCTATTGAATATCTTTTAAAAATTTTCAATTACATCTATTTATTTTTTAAATTTAAATATAACTATCTTTTAAATTTAATTAATATTTCAATTCTTTCTTAAAAGTATTAAATCATGCAATTTGTACAAAAAACGTTAAATAGAATTTATTATATAAATCGACAAATGCGTCGCACTCCGAAGAAAGGGACCTTACAAGCAAACGATTATAGGTTAGGTTTAATGATCATTTCAACTTTTATTAAAAAATCGTTTTTAATTTGCAATCAAAATAAATTTTTTATGAATACTTTGTGTATACACTATCAATAGAAACTGTTTTCGACTACAAATAATTAAAAAGGAAGGCTTAATCAATTTAGAACCTTTAGAACTATTATCAAACAACCTACAATTTTTCCCTTCTAAGGTCCCTTTCTACGGAACCTGTCATAAACGTCACAAATAATGATAAATACAATTTCGATCCAATTTCTGTGCTTTTGATTTATGAGTAATCAAGTTTAGTAAACATTTTTCCCTTTTATAAAAAAAGGGACGAAATTTTGAGCTAATTTTCTGTTTACAGATAAAAATTCTTTTTGTAGAATTTCCAGAAGATCTATCTGTAACCTATTTTTTCGGTAGGTACAATTATTCTAAAAACTGCATTTATTTAAACAGTCTTTTTTTTAAGGAATTATTTAAAAAATTAAAATTTAATAATAACATTCTTAACTGGCGACTTGCTTTTTCAATAAATAAGTTACATTTTCAAAAAAACTTGAAATCTGAATTTTAAAAACGTCGAAGTGGTGAATCCCTATATTATCGACTCAGAAGCAATTATCTCTTTCTTTCTTTGTCAAACTCTACAACTAGTTTTAATTGCAGTAATAAATCAACAGAAAGTACGCACGCTACATGTAAAAATAAAAAATAAATTATATTTTTTAAAAACTTATTGCAAATGTCGCGATAAAGAGGGGAATTTCCCCGAATTCGAGTTTTGAGGGTTGGTAGCACTGACAGGGAGTGACGATAGCGCCACCACGGAAGTATCAGCAAATCAACATCCGGCGACGCAGAGATGCGCACGTTCCGGTGTTCTGTAGGGATCAGGAATGGAGAAGGACGACGCGATCGTGATTACTTTGTAAAAAACCGAGATGAGCAGTATTAGGGTGACGGGAAAATTTTGAGAAACGCTGGACGGGCGCCGGACTTCCGGGTTCCGTGGAAGAGGGCAATTCAAATCTAGCTTTTCTACGCTTGTGTATTGTTTTCCTAGGCCGTGTGCCCTCCCTTTTGACTAAAATTCACAGCCATCGTGCACGGCAACAATCCAATTTCTTGGCCGCGTTTCCGATTCCAGGAACATCCACGAGGACTGCAATCCGGCACGATTCCTGTACAAGTGCGTGACAGAAAGGCCAAACTCCGGGCCAATTACAGTTGGGGATTCGGGCTCCGTCCAACACCTCCATTATCAAAGCTTGTCCGGCACTCGTGCTTCTCACCCGGCCTTTCCATCCGAACCCGGAGTCCAGGATTTCTTGAGTTATCTGCTTGCAAAGACGGCGTGCACTTGTGAGGCACCAGGTAAACTTCCTCTTCGCTCCTCATTTATCATACCTTGCCCTGAATTGCGAGTCTCGTTTGAGCGTTACGCTGGTGCGAGATTCCCCTTTTTCGAGGATGGGAGTCAACGAAGGTTAACTCTGATTCCCAGAAACCGAGGTGCTTGTTCTTAAAGGAACTCCCCGGTTTTCTGGTGATCCTTAACCCCTCCCTGAGGCTTTTCCTCTCATCGCTCGCATTTGTTGATTTTTTCCAAGAATTTAATTTTATTAATTTTAATTATTAAATTTTAATTAAGAAAGTTAATTAATTTTTTCATGTACATGAAATATTTTTTTTAAATTAAAAGTTGTTGTGCAAGTTCCGATTCTTTATTATCAGTGTTCTTTATCTTCGTTTGGCATGCAAATAATCTTTTAAAGTGCTGATGCTTTGACTCATTTCCGAAAAATGTTTTAATTCATTTTTTATCATTTTTTATTGAATAGATAGTTTTCGATAATAATTTAATTTGCAACTAAGGAAATATTACTTGCTGGTTCAATTATTAGTGTCTCTTATTAACATTATAATTGCTTGTAAACTGTGCACAGTGTATCGATATTTTTCTATTATCATACTACTACCATTAATGCTGCTAGTACTACTATTATTGTATACGCGACCCGCACCGTAGAAAGTTAATTTGTGTCCAACAATTTTGATTATTCAAATCTTATTATAATCTACTGTTAAAAAATAAACAGGCTATTTATTGAATTCAAACAGTTACAACTGAAATTATTCTTCAGTTTAATGATTTTCCTCCACTTTTAATCTTTTTATATTTCAAAACATTGTTTTTATAAATTTTGAGTGTATTTTTTTTCCTTATTTGGTAAAAATTTCATCTCAATTTTTTTGTCATTTTCATTTAATTTTGAATTATTTTTTCATCTTTCAGTAAATTAATTTAAATTCGTGTTTTTTTATTCCGAATCGAATAAAAGAAAGAAAATGCACAAAAAATTTCAGGAACGCAATCAATTTTCCAAAAATGTGAAAAATGATTTTTTGTATAAATTTTGCAGTTATGTACAATTTTTGAAAATTCATGTTGTTCCTGGCAAGTGTCAACAACGTTATAATACTCAAATTGGGGTGCTTTTTTCTGGGCAATCTAATGGTACAATCAGATTGACAAAAAATTTCCGGAACCCAGTCAAATTAGCTCATGAATCCGAGATAATTTCTTGTAACGACAAATGCGTCAATTTCTTGACGCAAATTTTATGATAAAACCAATTGATACAGAGAAGTGTAATGTTTAGGAGTTACTTTTAAATTCGTGTTTTTTTATTCCTAATCGAATAAAAAAAAGAAAATGTACAAAAAATTTCAGGAACGCAGTCAATTTTCCAAAAATGTGAAAAATGATTTTTTGTATAAATTTTGCAGTTATGTACAATTTTTGAAAATTCATGTTGTTCATGGCAAGTGTCAAAAACGTTATAATACTCAAATTGGGGTGCTTTTTTCTGGGGAATCTAATGCTACAATCAGATTGACAACATAATTTCCGGAACCCAGTCAAATTAGCAGATGAATTCGAGATAATTTCTTGTAATATACACATTGATGCAAATTTTATGATAAAACCAATTGATACAGAAAAGTGTAGTGTTTAGGAGTTACTTTTAAATTCGTTTTCTTTTATTCCGAATCGAATAAAAAAAAGAAAACACACAAA
The DNA here is from genome assembly GCA_011057455.1 of Ganaspis sp. Gsp50. Taxonomy (NCBI): domain Eukaryota; kingdom Metazoa; phylum Arthropoda; class Insecta; order Hymenoptera; family Figitidae; genus Ganaspis; species Ganaspis sp. Gsp50. The sequence continues at coordinate 23,651 of WNHD01003943.1, forward strand.
AAATTTCAGGAACGCAGTCAATTTTCCAAAAATGTGAAAAATGATTTTTTGTATAAATTTTGCAGTTATGTACAATTTTTGAAAATTCATATCGTTCCAGGCAAGTGTCAAAAACGTTATAATACTCAAGTTAGGGTGCTTTTTTCTGGGGAATCTAATGGTACAATCAGATTCCCAAAAAAATTTCCGGAACCCAGTCAAATTAGCTGATGAATCCGAGATAATTTCTTGTAATATACACATT